>CAJHNH020006090.1:0-67500 GCA_905116865.2 Candidula unifasciata
ATTTTTGGGGGCCTTACCTAGATTCGAAACCTGGGTCCTCCCGCGTGAGAGCATAGCGTTCCCACCGCTCCGAGTGGTAATAATAAAAGGCAGCCATTGGCAGTTTTTTTTTGGGGGGGTGGGAGGGAGGAGGGGGGAGGGGGGGGGCGTAATAGTGTGTTTCAAAACTTGCGCCATTAAACTTCAACACAAATCTCGAAAACTCCTGTAAGGATAAACACGAATTTTTGCAAGTGGCTTTAGATTTTCCATGTCCTTGTGATTTTTGGTTTTTTGCCTATCTTGGCAAACGACATAAACGGACAATGGATTTAACATGCGATACATTGAGGCTTGCTGTGAGGTAAGGAAATTAACCAAGGATGGTGTTTGTGTGTGTGTGTGTGTGTGTGTGTGTGTGGGAGGGGCGGGACGCAAAGACTGCGTAATATTGGATGTGAGACGGGATGCATACTTTGACACGCGAAAAAGGGTTGAAAAATAAAATACAACTTGACGGAATCGAAAACGGACGTTAGCTGGCACGAGAACAACCGATCTCCGGTGACACTGATAAACTATCACTCCATTGATCTCCTCTGTAGCCTCATAAAAATGCGTGACGTAGGACTAGAACCGCGGGGGGAAGGCCGGGAGACAGGAACTCAATTTTCTGAACGACTACCCTTGAGACCGCACATTTACCCGAGTCTGGGCTGGGTTATTTAGCCAGGCACCAGACTGCTTGCTGGAAGCGACCCCAAGCGGTTCTGCCAGGCCTCACGGACAAAGATCGGTGTTGAAACTGTAGATACCACGAGGGAGCCGGCGTAAAGTGATTCTAAGCTGGTCTGTGACGCAAGAGAGGACAATAAAGAATGCACGCCACTCGACATGGCAAGGAGTAGATGTCACTGGAAAATGAGTCAGAATGAGCGAATGGTTCTCTTTGTCTGATGGATTTTCTTTCCCATTTCAAGAGACATAAATAGCGTGGATTTTAAGGTAATTGATTCTTCTGGGGAAGAAGAAGAAAAAGATCAGAAAAGAGTAACAAATATTAGAAAGGGGATTCGGAAAGACATAATTGGTGCCTGACATCCGCTGCGCAAGATGGGATAGTAAAATGCTCATCGTAGCGTCTGTGGTCGGCGTCTGTGGCTCAGAACGCTTCATAATTCTCTGTTCGATTCCAGTTGCAGGCGATTAAAAAAAAAAGGCAAACTTCTGAACGTAAAATTGTCCAGTCAACTCACAATGATTGAGAGAGAAAAAAAAATTGCTATGGTTCTGCAGCGTCTTGTTAAAGAAGCGCAACGAGCTTAAACGTGAATTCCGGATAATGAATCCAGTTGTTGAAACCAGGCATGTGGAATGACCGACCAACGAACGAAATAACGAAGGAACCAACTTTATTTTCGATGCAGGTATAGTTCTCTAATCCTTCCGTTAAAAAAAACAAAAGTGATCAAGCGGACCGATAAAAAAAATGGGAAAAGGGTTCAGTGGGCCGAAGCCTAGTTTAAAAAATAATAATAATAGTGACGATTTGCTGAATGGCAAGGAAGTGAAATAATATATCTGAAATGATTGAAAATGTAAGAATAAATATTCTGGAAAAAGAGGTTTCATACATGGAAAGGGTGGGGGTTGGGAGCTTTCGTTTTTTTGGGGCTGAGCACCCTGTCTGACTTTTCTACGGGGGTGAGGTAGGGAAAGGGGAGCTTTGTTCTCAAATCCCCAGATCCCCAGATGTCCTTACACATTGGTTGTCAGCTGGTCTAAAACTATAGTGTAGCACAGCTCCGTTCTTTACGTACGTAAAGCAGTTTCGTCTTTACTCTGCTACAGGAGGAGTCGATTGTAAGGGTATAGGCGAGAAGAAAGTGGTTGTGGTGATGATGATGATAATTTCTTGCTGGCTGCACGCTTCTCACGTCTCAGATGCTTAAAATACAAAATTTCTGGAAACGACTGTTCTTATCTATACTGTCTTTATTGTTATGCCTCAGCAATGTCACAAACAATGATATTCTGAATGGCAATGTGTCCTCTCTATGGTAACATACTCTTAAGGTCCAGTTGTGTTCTCCATCTCTAATTACTTTGTTAACTGGATCTAGTGGTTGTAACTGCCACCTGCTTTCTAACGCTCTAACATCTCAATAGTGTTTGTATCTAATGTGTCTCTGTTAACCATGGATCCATGTTGTCTCTGTAGTTCGTTGTTTCGTTTCATGTCTCTTCTCTAATGTTTGTCTTCGAGGCTCCATGTGACTGGTTCCTCTGCTTCTAGTGTTGAGCTGACATCTCCACAACTGCGAGGGTCCATGTTACTAGTCCCTCCTATTCTAAGTCTCGACAACTGAAGACTCTTTGGGGGTCTGCTGAAGGATTTCTTTAAGGGTCATTATTACTGGTCCCTCCTCTTCCAAGTCACGCAAACTGAAAGATTACCCAAGTGGTCTCTCGCTCATTATTTATACTTAGATGTTGGAATGCTAGGTATTTGTTTTCTTTTTACTTTGACTGCTTCTAGAATATTCTAGTATACTAAAACCTGTTTACTTTGTGCGTTCTCACGTAGGATTTTCTAAATACATTTTGACTGTATCTGATTGCATCATCTTGTTCTGCACCTAAATATAGTAATTAAATTGACAGCTGGCCTTATGGATGCTTGCAGAAAACCAGTACTACTGCGTTTACTTTGAAAGGGCACGTCAACAATGACATCATATACTATTTATATATAATTCATTTGAAAAATATTTCTCTGTTAATAATAAACAAAGGTTCTAAACAAGGGGAATGTCAAGGTTACCAAAAACTTGTTGATTTCGGTACATCTTAGCTTTATATCCTACCTCCTAACAAACAAGTAATGACATCTCCGTGTTACAGTATGACCAGCATCCATTGTGCAATATGCTTCTTCCGGTTTGAATATACATGACAGTTCTTTTTATTTACACATTTCCTATTATTTCAAATATATTACTTTACTTACTTGCCATTTAGCAGATTGTCATTATTATTATTACTTTATTAAACTAGGCTTCAGCCAACTGAGCTCCTTCCCTATTTTTTTAGTATTGGCTTCCTTGATCATATCTATTACTGCTACTGTTTGAAAGTTTACGCGCTCCACTTTTAACGGAAGAATGAGAGAACCTACCTGCATCGGTCATTTCACATACCTGGCTTCAACCACTGGATTCATTATCTGGAATTGGCGTGTAAGCTCGTTTCGTTTCTTTTACAAAACGCTGCAGAACCAACGCAATTAATTTTTTTAGAATCATGTGAGTTTACTTACTGGACAAATTTACGTTTCAGAAGTTTGCCCTTTTTTTTTACAGAGCTGTCAGCTCGTGGTTTCATTGCGAAGCAGCCTGATGCTTAGTCGCCGCAATTAGAATCAAACATAGAATTATGAAGAGTGCTGCGTGCTGGGCCACAGACTTTGACCACACACACGCACACACACACACACACACTAATATATGTATATATATAAATATATATATATCCATAAATAATGATTGGCATCTTTCCGTCTTCCCAGATGATAGTGTTATATTTCTCTATGAGGAGACAAGGGACTCAGTCCATGACGATAGCGAGTGTGACTAGTAAGACCCCTCCCCCCCCCCCCCCCCTCGTGTCAAGAAAAGTCTTCCACAATGATAGCATGGGATCTTAGGACCATTGCTGTCTACATTTGTGTTTAATCCGTTTCTTTTCAGACGCTCAGCTCTCATCCTTTCTTTCTTCACTCTCATTACCTTCCTGATTTGCCCTTTTCAAACAACTCGGTCCATGGCATTTTGTTCCTATGAGTCCACCTCAATACCTGTATCATACATGTCCCGCTTGCACACATCTTTGTACAGTAGTAGAGGTAGGCCTCGATATTTTCTTCCTGCCTTTAATACACCATAAAGGATGTCCGCAGGGACTCTGCCATCCTCCATTCTCCAGGTGTAACTCAGCCACCTGAGCGTTTGTAGACTGAGCATGGAAAATACTGTTGTAGTACCTGCTCTTTCCGGTAACTCAGTGTTTGTTATTTTGTCCTGCCACTTAATGCTAAGTATTTTTCTTAGACATCGAATGTGAAAGCTTTCTAGCCGTCTCTCCTGGTGCAAAAAGGTTGACCAAGTTTCACTGCCATAAAGCAGAGTGCTGAAAACACAAGCCTGAAAGACAAGGATTTTTGTTTTAATTGTCAGCTTTTTGCTGCCCTAACTATCCTGATGTTGATTTCTTGATCCAGCGATAGTGTTCTATTCACTGTGAAACCCAGATAGGTAAAATGGTCTACTGTCTCTAGCTCCTCACCGTCAATGAAGACTGTAGGTCTATCATTAACAACTTGCACCATAACCTTTGTCTTCTTTTTGCTGACTGTTAGTCTAAATTCACAGCATGCATCAGCAAAGGCAAATTGTAAACATTGCAGCTCCTCCTCTGAGCAGGTGGTTATTTCGTCATCATTGAAAACAGCTGCTCTCTGATATGTACCTTTCTTATCATGGTTTTGGCCTTAAGCCTGCGAACATTGTAAAGGCTGCCGTCAGATCAAGAAATAATGAATATACCACCCTCCTGATCTTGAAAGGCATGTGTCAAAAGAAGTGAAAAGTATATTCTAAAGAGTGTAGGAGCAGGTACACACCCCTGCTTAACTCCGTTTTTGATTATAAACTCCTCTGATGTTACAGCCTTAAAGTTGATTGTACCTTCGTTACCTGTGTGGAACGACTCAATACATCTATGATAGAGGTATTGAGGTGGACTCATATGAACAAACTGCCATGGACCGTGTTGTATGGAAAGGGCATATCAGGAAGTGAATGAGAGTGAAGGAAAAAATGACTGCAAAAAGGATGAGCGTCTGAAAAGAAACGGATTAAACACAAATGTATAGGTGCAAATCAATCAATCAACACACACACACACACACACACACACACACACACACACATATATATATATATATATATATATATATATATATATATATATATATATATATCGTTGGATGCTATTGTTTTAACTAATCCAGCATCATCTCTCTTGGTCTGCCTCTTCACATCTTTCCACTGATATTTCCAGTTGTCACGATGTTTTCCAATGCATCTCTTCTCATTACGTAGCCAAAGAACAGTATTTGTCTCCATCGTATTGGTGTATATAAAAATCGACTTTTATTAGATTCTTTCAAACAATCGTTGCTAGTTACTCTGGCCGTTCATGGTAATACGAATTTAAAAAAAAAAAAAAATAAACTGAGAAGACACTTGCATCAGTAAATATCTACAAACTATGTGTTTCGTATTTAAGATAACCGAAAAATAAATGTCATTCCACACACAATTCTTTAAGGACAAATCTGTACGATACCACTTTAACTTAATTCATGAACTAGTTCTAGAATGATATGTAAGATAAACACTTTAAGCCCCGCCGCGAATTTAAAGATACGAAAGCAGGAAAATATATGTGTAAGAAAAAATAAAAACAAAAGCTTTGAGATATCGTTGCATATTTTAGGATTCTAAGTGAATAACTGAAAATAATAAACTAACATTACTTTTGATAATGGTGATTAAGATATATGTCAGAAATATTTCAAATGTTTTTCATCAGTGTATAGATGTTATAAGGTCAGATTTACTATTTCCCACGCAAAAAACACAAAAACAGCAAATACACGCGCTAGCATGCACACACCACACAGAAAGAGAGAGAGACACTCGTCTTTATGTGTGTGTATGTCTGTGTGTGAGAGAGAGAGAGAAAGAAAGAGAGAGGTAGAGCCTGTGTGTGTGCTTGTGTGTATATATTTACCTATTCCGTATTTCATAATTTTCCACAGCGTCAAACTGAGTCAATAAGTATTTGCTTATTCACTATACAATTAAAAAAAAAATACAGACAAATCGGATATTTTGAGAAAAGTATAATAAAAATGTCCTCCTTCTTCTTCTCATAATCATTAACGTTATCAACAACATCATAATCATCATGACCATCAACATTAGCGTTGTTGACTATCGACTATCTTCTTAGCTCTTGAAAGAAATATAATGGACAGTATCAACTAAAAAGACACGCAACACTAGATGACGACTAACAAGAAGACGTCATTGAGCTACCTAATGCCGACTACCAATGTCTAACCCAACAGTTACAGAACCACACAGACCAGCTACACAACTGTTGCCTCAGACAGTAGGTGAAAAATCAATAGTGGATGGGTGGGGGTGGGGTGGGGGAGAGGGGGGTGGGGGAGGGCGTTGGGGGTGTACAGTATTCCAATTCCCATCATTAAAGTCATTGACAAACAAAGACTGAAATGTTTCGGCCACCTAGTGAAAATGGATCCAAATATGCATACAGAGAGAACGTACACAGTTAAAATGAAAGTAGGGAGGCCTAGGAGAAAATGGATCGAGGGAGTTACTGATAGCCTGAGACTTCACAACATCACAGCGTACTAAGCAACCAGGAATGGCTAGCTGGTGAGCCATAGTTAGAGTTGCAAGAGTTGATCATGCAATTCACGCCTAGGTGACATCATAGTTTATACAGAAGTTTGAAGGTTGAAAAACAGATCGACATCATTACACACGGGTAACTCCAGTCTCAGTCTGGAGTAGCTCTGTAGCATCGACGAGGATCCTGAAATACTTTAGGTTGATTTTTAACTCCAAATTTTGCCCGGACATCGCCGTTAGGCTACTCTTTTCGATTTCCAACTGCCAAGGGATTTTTTTTTACGTGCGCAACAATGCACACGGGCGTCCGATATCACTACCCATAGACCAGGGGAAATGACTAGACGTCCAAGTCCACGTGAGAAAATCCCAGCCCTTACCGGGGATGAACCCGGAACGTCTAGCACTCGAGGCGGACACGATGCCTCGAGACCACTCTGCCTCCAAGTTTATCTAGATTGGTCTATAGTGAGAGGCAAGAAGAGTGGGTGGGGTTTTATTGCAAAAGTATTCACTGTTTGAAAACAAGGGAGTCTCGCATAAAACGTCAAACCATCCAGTTTGAGATTTGAGGTGAGCAGCACAGTCCGACATGTTGTAATTACAACATACTCACACAGCATGCTTCGAAAAACAGAAACTGGTCTCTTGCACGCAGAGTTGTTTGTCGGTTACTGAAGAAGAGGACGGAGCATGCGTGGGAGCACATGAGTTAAACAGCATTAAAAGGCTGCGGTTAAGCATGAGCAAGAAACTCAGTCAAAATATTGAGAGCCTGCTTCTTCCCATTAGCAAATTTTGATTTGAGTCGTAGACTGTCATGGATTCAAAACGGAAATAGGGGCCTTAGAGCTGAAATGCTATAGAAAGGGTTAAACGATCTGAACATCAAGAAGGATTAGCGAGTCGACAAAATCTGGTTTCTAAAAAAAAAATTTAAAAGAAAATAAAGTAATGACCAAATTAAGCGACGCAGCGTATTGAAAACAACAATAGCAGAGGACTCGGTGAGACCAAAAGGGGGCAGGGTCCGACCATCAAGAAGATGGGCACAGGATGTAGGAGACTCCTTGGGCAGGAAAGTGCACCAAGCGGGAGAGCTGGTGACAGACTGAGTTTCATTAAGGCTGGCTGTTATAAAGAATGACGTTCTGCAAATGACATGTTACATGATGGCATCTTCGTTAACACGAATTGCAAGGAAACTAACAATCAAATCGTGGCTTTTGAGAAAATTGTGCTAACCGGAAAATAACAGATTTACTATGAACAAGCATACTTGCTATTAATTCAAAATTGATTGTTCGTCTTAAGCGAGTCTTAAGTAGGTTTTACTGTACCAGCATATTAATAGTAGTAAAACACCTGATAAGATACAGAAACATTTATCAGACAATAAATTATGACATACAATGGTACCTCGAATCCGAACTTAATTCATTCGCGTTCGTTGACTGTTCGCGAACCAAAACAATAGTGAGCCAAAATAACTTTTCCCATTGAAATCGATGCAAATCCATTTGCCCAGCCCAGAAAGGAATGACCGTTTTTTTTTTAAATTTAATGTATCTATATATAGCAAAATGCATAATCTAAAATATGCACTATAGCGTTATCTTCTTTTTTTTTAAAATAGTTGCTGGCATAGATACTGTACGTGGTAGAGGAGAACAAGGAAGACTACTCTTTCGAAGGAAATTCCAATTTTATAATAACGAGGGCAACTGTGCAAGTATTTATGATAGTTGTTTCTCTTGTCTGTATATTACACTAAAGCATTTGATAAAGTGAAACATGAAGAAATTAGAATTTTAGAAGCTTTACACATTGATGGTAAAGACCTACCATTACATAGAATCTGTTCTGGTGTATGGCAGCAAATCTTAGAATGTCATTGAACACATTAGGAGGAATTGGGAAGCAACACAGATGTGGTTTCTGAGATGAATGTTACGAATACTTTGGACAGCCAGAGTAACTAACAAATATTGCTTAAGAGAGGCTAATGAAAGTAGATCTCTACATACAACAATAAGAAAGAGACAAACTCTGTTCTTTAGCCACATAATGAGAAGAGAGACATTTGAGAACATCGTCATAACTAGAAAGATCAGTGGAAAAATGAGTAGAGGCAGACCAAGAGAGATTATGCTGGATGGCCTGAAACGATGTTATGGAGGGATATTATCAAGAGAGCTGTTCCAGGCAACAAGGGATCGTGATTCGTGGAGACGCAATCAATCAACACACACACACACACACACACACACATATATATATGGCAGTTTGTTCATATGAGTCCACCTCAATACCGGTATCATAGATGTATTGAGTATATATATATAAATATATATATCGTTGGATGCTATTGTTTTAACTCATCCAGCATCATCTCTCTTGGTCTGCCTCTTCACATCTTTCCACTGATATTTCCAGTTGTCACGATGTTTTCCAATGCATCTCTTCTCATTACGTAGCTAAAGAACAGTATTTGTCTCTAATCGTATTGGTGTATATAAAAATCTACTTTTATTAGATTCTTTCAAACATTCGTTGTTAGTTACTCTGGCCGTTCATGGTGATACGAATTTAAAAAAAAAAAATTTAAACAAAACAGAGAAGACACATGCATCAGTAAATATCTACAAACTATGTGTTTCGTATTTAAGATAACCGTAAAATAAATGTCATTCCACATACAATTCTTTAAGGACAAATCCGTACGATACCACTTTAACATAATTCATGAACTAGTTCTAGAATGATATATAAGATAAACACTTTAAGCCCCGCCGCGAATTTAAAGATACGAAAGCAGGAAAATACATGTGTAAGAAAAAATAAAAACAAAAGCTTTGAGATATCGTTACATATTTTAGGATTCTAAGTGAATAACTGAAAATAATAAACTAACATTACTTTTGATAATGGTGATTAAGATATATTTCAGAAATATTTCCAGTGTTTTTCATCAGTGTATAGATGTTATAAGGTCAGATTTACTATTTCCCACGCAAAAAACACCAAAACACCAATTACACGCGCTCGCATGCACACACCACACAGAAAGAGAGAGAGACACTCGTCTTTATGTGTGTGTATGTGTGTGTGTTTGAGAGAGAGAGAGAGAGAGAGAGAGAGAGAGAGAGAGAGAGAGAGAGAGAGAGAGAGAGGTAGAGCGTGTGTGTGTGCCTGTGTGTATATATTTACCTATTCCGTGTTTTATTTTATTTGTATTTTTGTTTGTTTGTTTATCTAATTTGAATATTTCCTAATTTTCCACAGCGTCAAACTGAGTCAATAAGTATTTGCTTATTCACTATACAATTAAAAAAAATACAGACAAATCGGATATTTTGAGAAAAGTATAATAAAAATGTCCTCCTTCTTCTCCTCATAATCATTAACGTCATCAACAACATCATAATCATCATGACCATCAACATTAGCGTTGTTGACTATCGACTATCGTCTTAGCTCTTGAAAGAAATATAATGTACAGTATCAACTAAAAAGACACGCAACACTAGATGACGACGAACAAGAAGACGCCATTGAGCTACCTAATGCCGACTACCAATGTCTAACCCAACAGTTACAGAACCACACAGACCAGCTACACAACTGTTGCCTCAGACAGTAGGTGAAAATCAATAGTGGATGGGTGGGGGTGGGGGGGGGGGGTGGGGGAGGAAGGGGGGGGGGGTGTACAGTATTCATAAGTATAGGCAGCGAAAATGAAACCGTTAACCTACAGATACAAGACCAAAGTTTACAAGTTTGAAACAAGTTTAAATAATATAATTCCTTTAGGAAACATCTTCAAATCCAGTTGTCGGTAAGATAAAAGGGTACATTATAAATGCAACCTTTTCCCCCCCAACTTTAGGTTATCAGTGTTAGATATGGAAATTATCCATAGAGGAAAAACTGTCAACGAAATGTAATGTTTGAGAAGGACAGAGCACAAAACCATAAGAGATCATACAAGAAATGGTGAGATTATTAAAAAAAAAATAGTGTTAGAACAATTCCCATCATTAAAGTCATTGACAAACAAAGACTGAAATGTTTCGGCCACCTAGTGAAAATGGATCCATATATGCAGACAGCGAGAACGTACACAGTTAAAATGAAAGTAGGGAGGCTTAGGAGAAAATGGATCGAGGGAGTTACTGATAGCCTGAGACTTCACAACATCACAGCGTACTAAGCAACCAGGAATGGCTAGCTGGTGAGCCATAGTTAGAGTTGCAAGAGCTGATCATGCAATTCACGCCTAGGTGACATCATAATTTATACAGAAGTTTGAAGGTTGAAAAACGGATCGACATCATTACACACGGGTAACTCCAGTCTCGTCTGGAGTGGCTCTGTAGCATCGACGAGGATCCTGAAATACTTTAGGTAGATTTTTAACTCCACATTTTGCCCGGACATCGCCGTTAGGCTACTCTTTTCGATTTCCAACTGCCAAGGTATTTTTTTTTTTTACGTGCGCAACAATACGCACGGGCGTCCGATCTCACTGACCAAAGACCAGGGGGAATTACTAGATGTCCAAGTCCAAGTGAAAAAATCCCAGCCCTTACCGGGGATGAACCCGGAACGTCTAGCACTCGAGGCGGACACGATGCCTCGAGACCACTCTGCCTCCAAGTTTATACAGATTGGTCTATAGTGAGAGGCAAGAAGAGTGGGTGGGGTTTTATTGCAAAGGTATTCACTGTTTGTAAACAAAGGAGTCTCGCATAAAACGTCAAACCATCCAGTTTGAGATTTGAGGTGAGCAGCACAGTCCGACATGTTGTAATTGCAACATACTCACACAGCATGCTTCGAAAAACAGAAACTGGTCTCTTGCACGCAGAGTTGTTTGTTGGTTACTGAAGAAGGGGACGGAGCACATGAGTTAAACAACATTAAAAGGCTGCGGTTAAGCATGAGCAAGAAAATCAGTCAAAATATTGAGAGCCTACTTCTTCCCATTAACAAATTATGATTTGAGTCGTAGGCTGTCATGGATTCAAAACGGAAATAGGGGCCTAAGAGCTGAAATGCTATAGAAAGGGTTAAACGATCTGAACATCAAGAAGGATTAGGGAGTCGACAAAATCTGGTTTCTAAAAAAAATTTTTAAAAGAAAATAAAGAAATGACCAAATTAAGCGACGCAGCGTATTGAAAACAACAGTAGCAGAGGACTCGGTGAGACCAAAAGGGGGCAGGGTCCGACCATCAAGAAGATGGGCACAGGATGTAGGAGACTCCTTGGGCAGGAAATTGCACTAAGCGGGAGAGCTGGTAACAGAGTTTCATTAAGGCTGGCTGTTATAAAGAATGACGTTCTGCAAATGACATGCTACATGATGACATCTTCGTTAACACGAATTCCAAGGAAACTAACAATCAAATCTTGGCTTTTAAGAAAATTGTGCTACCCGGAAAATAACAGATTTACTATGAACAAGCATACTTGCTAGTAATTCAAAATTGTGTTAGTCTTAACTGTTTGTTCGTCTTAAGCGAGTCTTAAGTAGGTTTTACTGTACCAGCATATTAATAGTAGTAATACAACTGATAAGATACAGAAGCATTTATCAGACAATAAATTATGAAATACAATGGTACCTCGAATTCGAACTTAATTCATTCGCGTTCGTTGACTGTTCGCGAACCAAAACAATAGTAAGTCAAAATAACTTTTCCCATTGAAATCGATGCAAATCCATTTGCCCAGCCCAGAAACGAATGACCGTTTTTTTTTTAAATATAATGTATCTATATATAGCAAAATTCATAATCTAAAATATGCACTATAGCGTTATCTTTTTTTTTTTATATAGTTGCTGGCATAGATACTGTACGTGGTAGAGGAGAACAAGGAAGACTACTCTTTCGAAGGAAACTCCCATTCTATAATAACGAGGGCAACTGTGCAAGTATTTATGATAGTTGTTTCTCTTGTCTGTATATTACACTAAAGCATTTGATAAAGTGAAACATGAAGAAATTAGAATTTTGGAAGCTTTACACATTGATGGTAAAGACATACCATTACATAGAATTTGTTCTGGTGTATGGCAGCAAATCTTAGAATGTCATTGAACACATTAGTAGGAATACACATTAGGAGGAATTGGGAAGCAACAGAGATGTGGTTTCTGAGATGAATGTTACGAATACTTTGGACGGCTAGAGTAACTAACAAATATTGCTTGAGAGAAGCTAATGAAAGTAGACCTCTATATACAACAATAAGAAAGAGAAAAACTCTGTACTTTAGCCACATAATGAGAAGAGAGACATTTGAGAACATCGTCATAACTAGAAAGATCAGTGGAAAAATGAGTAGAAGCAGACCAATAGAGATTTTGCTGGATGGCCTGAAACGATGTTATGGAGGGATATTATCAAGAGAGCTGTTCCAGGCAACAAGGGATCGTGATTCGTGGAGACGCATGAACGCCTACTCCAGTTGGCAGGGCACATGATGATGATGGTAAAGACCTGAGAATAACAACAACAACAACAACAACAAACAAAAAAAAAAACCACACACACACACATACACACACACACACAGAAAAAACATAAAATGGCAACAAGAAGCAGCCATAAGGATTGACATCCAAGTAGATGGGACAAACCTCAAGAAAGTTGGCATGTTTAAGTACTTGGGTTCACTGACAACATTAGACAGAAGATGTATTTAAGAAGTTAAATATCGAATAGCTCAGGCAAAGGCAGTATTTTACAAAATAAAGAATATTTTGTGCAATCTTTCTTTGTCAATTGAGACAAGAAAAAGAATTCTTAAAAGCTTTACAAATCCTATATTGATATACAAGTGTGAATCATGGTCTGTTAGTAAACTAGTGAAAACGTATTTGGAATCTATGGTAATATGGTTTTATAGAAGAATTATGAGAATACCTGGGACAGATAGAAAGAGGAATGAAGACGTCTTGGAAGAAACTGGCTCACCCAAGGGAACTGATTGTCCACATCAGAAAGAAATAATCTACATTATTTGGTCATGTGATGAGAAGCAGAAAACTGGAGTACATCGTGACGATAGGAAAGTTGGAGGAAAGGAAAGGCAGAGGGAGACCGAGAGAACAGATGCTGGACAGTTTGATATCATGGAATGGAAGATCATCTGTGTCAGAGCTGACTAAAAGTACACGATCTAGAAGGTTGTGGATAGACATAACTACCAACGCCACACGGCATGACATCTAAGAAGAAGAAATCTATATCATGGGAATGTTTCCATTGCCGACTCAGCTAACAATAATTTTTTCACTTCTTCTAACACCTGATCCCGTAGCTTCAAATAGTCACTTCTTTAGTCAAATCAGCCGTCTTTAGCGCAATTTTGTACAGCTCGTAGATTAGGCCATGTAGTACTTACTCCTTGGGGAGATCAGAAACACGAACATCATTCTCATGGTTAGTTATTACTTCCTTTTTCGTTTCTACTGTAACACTAGTACTCTTCACTTTCTTTAGGGCCATATTAAGGGTTAATTTAATGCAAAAGGGGGAGGAGTGAATCAAGAACACCGCCACGACAATGTTCACAACGCGCACACCGGAGAAAATGATGATGATGTTCTTTTACTGAGGACATAGAGCCAACGACATGTTTGCGAGATCGCGAGCCGAGGCATTGTTCGCGGGTCGAGTCAAAATGTATTAGGAAACTGAGTTCGTGGGCCGATTTGCTAATGACTAGATACCACTGAATTATATTTGTACACCCAGTATTACCTTGATGCTTTGTTCCATTTTTTGACACTAGTGTTAATTTCTGAAGATGTTTAATTGTGAGTGTGAAATGATCTTGGTATATAGCGTGAATAAAGTAAATTAGTATAGTATAGACCTACTCAAAAACAGTATAGTAAAGACTTATTAGGCACATGATATTAATCCCACATTTTATTTTATACACTAATAAGCATTTAGTGGGTGATGTGGTCGATACAAATGGGCCATCTTTACTTCAAAGAACTTTTCATGCTATCCATTTTAGACTTAGTCTCCCTGAAATAAACTCCAACCAGGAGACAAATAATTTCCAGCCTTGTTGGAGATTCTAACAGAAGACACAAATATCAACAAACAAGTTTTCTATCCACTAGGGTTATTCTATTATCCTGCTCTAGTTCCGTGTTATTGACTGAAATAATATACAAGGAATGACAGATGCCTGAAGCATATATGACACAAATGCCAATGTTTCATGAGTCCGTTGAAAGTGCAAACACTAATGTTATCAGCATTTTATATGAGTTTAGAGAATGGATGTTGCTATTTATATTCACTTCACTGTTTCCATACGGCATTCTTTCGTGGTGCTATGCACCTTGCTGATATTCTTTCAATTACACCATGTCCTATTGTTGATGTCGAGGTCAGTCGATATATAGAGTATAAGAGGAAATACTGATTTTAAAGGTTGAATAGTCAAATATAACAAATCAGTAAGCAGGTCAAAAGATATATGGTGCTACACTTTTAGTGTTACATAAAGAAACATCAGTAGGGTGTAGAGTTTATTTAGTTATATATATATATATATATATATATATATATATATATATATATATATATATATATATATATATATATATATATATAGAGAGAGAGAGAGAGAGAGAGATAAATATCTCATGCGGGAGTCCTCGGGTAAGGAGACGGAGTTTTCATGTCGGTGTAAAAATGAAACATCCTAAACTACACAGTCCGTAACGTCAACACTAGCTAGAAGACCCTCAATCATCAGGCTCAAGCTCTCTAGCCCCCACCCCTCCCCCCTGTCTACACCAGCCTAAAAGTAGTAAAACAGACAGTAGTGACAGTTTATATATATATATATATATATATATATATATATATATATATATATATATATATATATATATATATATATATATATATACACATACTTGATGAAAAAGAGTGGCCTTCATCATCTTGATGGACAACACACACACACATTATATATATATATATATATATATATATATATATATATATATATACATATATACATATATATAGTAAGTAAAGTAAAGATCCCTTTTCACGCCTTAAGGCGCATCGGGCATATGGGAAGAGCACCCATATTTTTACAGACCAATCGGCACTCGGTGGGTAATGTGGTCAGCATTACGGCGATATATATATATATATATATATATATATATATATATATAAAAATATATATATATATATATATATATATATATATATATATATATATATATATATATATAGAGAGAGAGAGAGAGAGAATAGATACTCATACGGAAAAATCAGGGATGAAAGAGGCAGAGGAAGAAAACATCAGGGGATTCTGGACACTCTTTCGTCATGGCATGGAGCGAGTGGTGTCAGCACACGAAGTGATACAGGCTGTCGAGGGTTGCAGATTGTGGAGAGATATATTCGCAAATGCAACGACAAGGCATTTATTTGACCACACTGACATGTTTTTAACACCTCCCCCCCCTCCCTCTTCTAGTTCCCTATTGAAAAATCCCATAAGCTTTTTCAATAGCCAACAGTTCATTAAATAAAGTGATAAAGGCTTTTCTGAATGCAATGCCCAGATTCTTGTTACTTTCAAGTGTATTTAAAAAAGACAAGATGCATTAATGCACAGTTAGTTTTAAACAGATAAATCTATATTGCATTACCTGATTTATTAACCCTTGAAACATGATCTTCGATAATTTTACCACATAAACTCAGAATCATCACTGTGAATTATTCACTACACGCTTTATCAATATAAAGCCAAAAGCAGTTCCTTCTTTTTTACCTGCGCTCAATTTAAAGTATACACGCCAAAATTGATGGTTTGATTAGGGGAGTGTGTTCTGTTAGCTGTGCACTCACTCAGTCAATAGCTTCTAAAGGTTCGTCAATACGGGACCATTGTATGCGGCTGCATCAAATAGAAATGGTCATGACAAAAAATTATCACAGCTACAGACACCGCATGTGCTTACATGCTTTAGGAAAAAAGAGATCAGCATTGTGCGGATACTGTAGCTGCTGCAGCTACCGCTGCTGCTACTATTGCTACCACCATCACCATTACTACCGCTAGCATTAATACTGGTACTGCTACCTCTAAAACTACAACTGCTGCAACCATGTTTGCTACAACAACAGCCTTAACAACCACCATCAATCATATACCTTTGCATGGAAGTATTTGGCTAGACTTTAGTCATATGTTTTATTTGTATTGAGCTGTTAAATCAATTCAAAGATTTGAAAAAAAAATATTATTTTTATGCAAGATAATACTTAACCATTTAAAGCATTATGTCACTCACACACACTCTCTCACACACACACTCTCTCTCACACACACACATATATATATATATATATATTTGATTTAACAGCTCAATACAAATAAAACATATGACTAAAGTCTAGCCAAATACTTTCATGCAAAGGTAGATGATTGATGGTGGTTGTTAAGGCTGTTGTTGTAGCAAACATATATATATATATATATATATATATATATATATATATATATATATATATATATATATATACTAGCTGTACCCGGCCATGCGTTGCTGTGGCATAGTTTGGCTAAATGGAAAAAAAGAAAATAGAAATGGCACGTGTCTAATATGGATACTGTCGCAATCATAATCTGCATACATACAGAGATAGTCTTCGACGCCCCCCCCCCCCCCCCCTTCCCCCCCCCCTATTTCCCAAATCCACATACTACTCGCTCCCTCATCAAAGGCTTTTGGAAAAAGAAAGGCAATAGAAATCGCACGTGTCTAATATAGTTAATGTCGCAATCTTTCTCTGCACAGATATAGAGATAGTCTGGTTTGCCATTTTAGAACACGCAACACATAATTGTCTCTTTATATTAGTGGTCGTTTAAATGGTATTATTAGAAAAGTTTTTAAAAATGGTTATTTGGTTATCACATGCTAAAGCTGTTTGTATTTTTTTAAGAAACGGAAGTAAAGCTTACTACTGTACTTGTAAATAACCAAGTAAGTCGTTAAAAAATAGAATAGTGGAGGTAGCGTTAGTAAAATATAGACAAACTAAGAAATGAAAACTTTAAAAACATGCGTTTAAGATAACAATTTCTGTCATCACCCCCTCCCCTCCTCCATCCACCGAATACTGCTCTCTCTCTCTCTATCATCGAAAGATTTGAAAGTCATCACCCGACAATATTTTCTGTAACTCACCTTGTAGTCCATCCTGACTAAAATAGGGAGCAGGAATTGTAATAAGTAGTTAATGCGGCTAGTGTTATATTTACCACACTATCCTTCAAGTACCAGTACAACTACTTCTACCACCACCACCACCACCACCACCACCACCACCACCACAATAACTAAAATAATGTCACTGCTATCTGTTTTACCATTGGAGTAGACAGGGAGTTGTGAGCCAGAGTATTTGGAGCCGCAAGGCTAATGCTGTCGGCACGGACTGGTCAGGTTAGGGTGTGTATTTTCGCTCCCCGACAGAAAAATTCCATCACCTTACCGGTGGTCTCCGACATGACAGCACTACGGTGTAACCGCCTAACCACAACTACTACTACTGCTGCTACTTTGAGTTCGTAAGGCAGTTATTGTGACTTAAAAGCTCTCTCAGTTAACAGTTTATACTACCCCTTCACCCCCCCCCCTCCCAATTCACCGACTACTATCTGCTTCATTGAAGTAGTTTCGAGAAACAAAACCAAGTGAAATGCAACGAACACAGGAAAAATACACAAAAATTACGAAATGAACGCTATGATAAACAACACAGCCTAATTCCAACGCAATGTCAGAAGAAATAATTAATTCGAAATTAAAATAAATTGAAATCTATGAAAATTCAGAGTAACCATGCAATCGGAAAGATAGAAATGAAATCATAAGTATGCGAAATGGTCAAATTTAATTATCAACTGGTTTACCTACACACATGTTTTTTTTTTTTTTTTTTTTTTTTTTAGTATTTCACATGGCTAGTGCTTTCGCCACGAAAGTGCTGGTCTTGGTATATTTTTTTTTTTTTTCCCGGGTTTAAAAAAAAGGAAACTGTAGTACTGGGGATTCTAACCCAGTTTATTGAAACGACACAATAATAGAAATCGCACGTGTCTAACACGGTAAATGTCGCCATCATTGTCTGCGCAGACCTAATCTTTGATTGCCCTTTTTCCCCTTTCTCAAATCCACCGACTACTCTCTAACTCCTTTAAGGTTGTTCGAAAAGAAAGAAAAAAGAAATCGTGCCCATAATGGTTAATGTCGCAATCAGCTATATAGAGATAGTCTAGTTTGCTGTACCACGCCGGCGAATGGTGGAAGTCGTGCGTTTCGACTACTGCGCAGGCGCATTTACGAACGTGGCTTTGATTAAATGTTACTAAAATGAAAATATTAGTTTCGACAATTTTCTCCAACAAATGTCGTCACCTATTTCAATCAATGACAGATATAATTTCAAACCATGACGGGTAAAAATTCGGTATCAAAACAAACATATCCTGAAAATTTCAGCTAAATCGGTTCATTAGTTTAAGAGTCTATAGGTAATAAACAAACACACAAAAATGATTTATATTATATATATATATATATATATATATATATATATATATATATATATATATATATATATATATATATATATATATATATATATATATATATATATATACAAGAGTTGACAAACATTGATTTACATATATATATATATATATATATATATATATATATATATATATATATAGTATATAGAGTAGAGTATCCTTTACAGGACGTTGCAGAATCAACCCCAGCATTTTAAGGCTTTTGTGATTATTATAGGCAAGTTTACGTCCAATGGTGTGTCATTGCCCCTGGACGGTAGACTTCTCGATACCACAGTCGATACAAACGCAAGGCGCAAGGTTTGCATTTGGGATTGAACCCGGCACCTTGGCATTAAGGAGCGCGTTCGCCAAGCCTGAGCCATATATATATATACATACATACACTGTACATACCTGCATGCGCATGCACACACTGGGGAGACCATTAAAGATTGGTAGACAGTCTGGTTTGTCTGCACGCCATCCAGACATGAGTATGAGCACCAAGAAACAGATTATCAACAGCATATTCATACCAGCACCGTGTTACCAGTTTCAGACTTGGACATTACCAAAGGCTAACCTACGTAAAATTTACACCAGTGAAATGAAATGCATGGGTGAAGTCGCCATCTTAACTGTCCGAGGTAAAGTTTTAAATGACATTGGACAGACTGTTAGAACACCACCGCGCAGCAAATTCATTGAGAAATGGAAGATCACATGGTTTTGTAATCTAGTAAGAATGCAGCCAGAGCAGCTAACAACGAAGGCACTACATCTGAAAAGGTCTGGTGGGAAATAAAGAGGTCGCTCATGGAGAACTGTGACGGAACGGTCAGAACGCTAAGCTCTCAAGCGGGAGACCTGGGTTCGAATCTTCCAGGGCAAAATAAAATCCTCACCCGCAGTCTTGGCGACAGCACTAACCATGCAGCAGTAAAGCCATTGGCTCAAACCCCTTCCATCTTTTAACCCCGCCTACGCCGAAAAAGGGGTATAATAAAGGCAGTAGTTAGCAGTTTTAACTGGCTCAAAGAAAATTGGAACTTATGGGGGAAAAAAAGTTTCTATATCTAAACCGAATTACTATAGCCATTGCTGCCCTTCTAACATTAGTACGCAAACTGATTCTGCCCCCGTCGCTTAACAGCAAAAGTAGAAATTGATGATAATGATGATGATGAGACTATTCGGCATCAGGACTTTGAATGACGTCTGTATCAACAAGAAAGTTATTCAAGTATCAAAAGTATGAAAGTTATGAAAAGTACTGAAGCTTAACGTCACATATAATAGACTCCGAGAAGAAAAACGTCTATGATTATTTAACAACCCCAGTGCATTTATTTTGCTTGAAGTCTGATTTAACATTGGCTATTTATAGTCATATATTATTAAAACAAAGAAACTGGAATGAAATCATAACTCTGGTGATCGGCATATAACACTGACGGATGATGAGAATGATTATAGTGATGACGACGATGATGATGATGATGATGAGGAAAGTAATGATGATCACTTTTTTTCTGTGTTCACCATTTTAAGTGCGGCTGTCATGTTGTGGTGTGGTTTACAGCTATGCTGCAGTATCTGCATCCTGCCGGTCTAACACATCCGATTTCAAAAAGTCCCCAATGAGTCGTCTTTTAAGATTTTTTAAGGGCGTATCATAGAGGCTATACGCTGACCTGTGGATCAGTAGGTCTTGAGTTCGAATCCACATGGAAAAAGGTGACCATGGCTCCCACGTCGACCCATACAAAAAGGGTCATCAGGTCATATATGGCGGTAATTATAAGCGGGCAGTATAATGTTGACTTCTTCTCTCACCAAGTTCGATCAAACGATCGGGTTTTTCCCTCCTGGCTGCTCTCCTCGCTTACCATACCATCCTGAGATTTAGAAATCTTAGTCTCAGTGACAGACTAACAAGGAAGCTCTCAGCTGAACCATTAAAGATTTATAATTCTAATGCTCAAAATCCATGCCGTGTGGCGTTGGTAGTCACTACCACCACTACCACAACCACTATCATAACTACCAACACCATCACCACCACAGCCAACACCGCCACAATCACCACCGCAACCCTCTCCGAATTAATAGGGCGGCGGCGATAACGAGCCTAATTAAAAAGTATTCGACATACGTGAATGTCCTTCATGTGCACGTATGCTAGTCAAAAATAGGTCGAGTACTTCAGAGGACATGTTAAAACAAACTGATAAATGTGGCAGTGGGAAGATCAGAGCAAAACTTTAGTGCTCAAAAGTTATCAGTTGATTAACAGCTATCTTTCTTATGTTTTAACCAGAACAGTAGGAAGATAGAAGCATCAACCTTTGTTTAAGATATTTAGGCTCAAAATGTGCAACTTAAAGATATATTCGACGGGATAACATGTTATGTTATCGCTACTGATATGACGTCAAATGCATAATAATTAAGTTTTCAGTTTTCCTGAAACAAAACTTGCACCGTATGTTTTCAAATCAAATATGACAACATACACTTATAATGCAATATTTGTTTGTGTAGAGTAGAACACAAAAAAATTATAAAATTCTCTTGATTTTAGTAATTGAAGATATACAGTATATATAAATAACATATTCTTCAACGTGTTAATATATTAATAACGATTATGTGTAATACAAATAATTTGCAAGACATTATTCTCTATTTTTTTTTTAGTTAATGCGTGTGTGTATTGTAATTGCGCGCGAAAGGATTTATTTCCAAATACAGTAGAACTGCAATTATCTGGTTCGAGTTTATTCGGTTTGGTTTTGAAATAGTTCACCTTGATCAAATAAGGAATAATTTACTTTGAAAAGTAGTTGAAACTGTGCGCAACGTTATTATTTTTTAGAGAAGAGGAGGGGGGGGGGGGGATATAAGTTAAGACATTAGAAATGTTATTTCAAAATGTGATGAATATTTGTATTTATTTTTTGACTACTTTTTGTTCGCTAAAGTATATTCAAACCTTCAGTATAGTAAAAAACAAACATCTATGAAGTACTGACGGATAGTATGAATAAGAAAGTATTTTCGTATATAAAACAGAGTTTTTAATTATATGTGGGGCACATACATTAAATATATTTAGAACTCCAGCATTTTGTGTTTGTTTTATCCGGTCCACTCTTCTGTCAAATTAGGTCGGATATTGCAGTCTACTGAAGTGTTTCCCAAATGTTTTGACCCACTGCCCCTTTGCGGTGGAAACATTGACCAGCGCGATAAAAGAATAGTTTTTTTTTAAATACAAAAATGCATGTTGCTAGTAAAATTTTCAGCTCAGTTCATAATTCCACTCAGTGTCAAAGTATGGAAATAGTAAAATAAACTTCAAGAGTAACATATTCTTCTATGGGAAGGATGACTCTGCATTGATTTTTTTAACGCTGGGTCTACCTGGGAGCCGATGTCATTTTTTAAAAAGTCAGGTGCCATTAGCACCTGAAGCAATGATCTACTGATCCGCAGGTGGGCGATTAGCCGCTACACCACTCCAAGTCAGGTGTCTGGGATAAATACACCGTAGATGAAGAATTAGTTATTCCTCTTTGATGCATGTTAACATAACAAACTATTGAAATGTGGTTTAATTAGTGTCGACCAACAGTCTACACTGTGTTTTAGATTTACTTGTTTAAAAATCTTCTACTTATTAGGTTTTCAAGGTACTCATTTTCTTCCATTCGCCTCTTAGTCAATCGGTAAACATCTGTCAATATGAGGCATATGTTTTACTGAAGACAGTGGCATTTATACATTATACACCAGGAAGAGATAAACTAGCTTGATGTTTGCATGTCGGAAATCTTGATAATGTCACAGATTTGTAAATATTCAAATGCTTTGTACTAACGGATATTTCTGTACATGTGACCCAGATAGCGCCATACCAGAAATGCGAAAAGCACTTCCCAGGACCTGTTCTTTCTTTCTAGTTTGTTCAATGTTTGTTTTGAAAGATCATCTTTATCGCACATCGGACACGACCATAAGTGCTCCGATCTCTTCCTTTCAGGCTAACCACTCCTGTTACGTTCTGGTTCATGTAAGTACGAGTGGCTCTCGCATGGTTTTCCTATCTCGCAGCTCCAATTGGTACACCCAGGATATGCAGTCTATTCAGTGAAAAATCGTTTTCCACGAAACTAAAAGTCTCACAGTGTTTATTCTCTCGTATGGCATTGCTGATATTTCTCCTGTCCATAGATGGCCCATTCCTGGTAGTCGCACAGCCAGTCAGTTTGCAAGAACTGTCATGCTTGCAGGATCTCAATTCACCAAGCAGAGATAACGTGTTCCTTGATGATCACATAAAAGAACTCTTGTGTATCATAATTTGTCTTGAAAGCAGGAGAACCACACTAAATTAGCGAGAGAGAGGGAGGGAGGGAGAGAGAGAGAGAGGAGAGGGAGAGGAGAGAGAGAGAGAGGGTAGAGAATAGATTGAGAGAGAGAGAGAGAGAGAGAGAGAGAAAGAGATGGAGGGAGAGAGAACATGAATTTCGATGATAAAAAATGTACACCTCAGCGACCCTTCAACTACACTAAATTCGTCATGTTAACAGTGATCAAACTCTAGATCGAAGAAGATGATATTCAAAGCGCACAACTTCGAGTCTGTCCTGGCTTCTTAACCACTTAAACTCATTCTGACAGCAATGGTCTTACCGCGCCAGGCCGTGCAATTAGCAACAATGATCACAGCCAATTAGGCCACTTCTTATGTGAGATGTACGGAGATTAGTAATCACCATAACTCTTTAAAGTAAAGCAGCACATAATGATGTTGCTTCTAAAACGTGATAATATGAGTGGTTTTGGCACTACTAAAGCTAAAATTTGTATTTATTAAAACAATCGTAGACGAATCCCAGAACCCTTGACACACTAATGATATATTATATTATATTATATTATATTATATTATATTATATTATATTATATTATATTATATTATATTATATTATATTATATTATATTATATTATATTATATTATATTATATTATATGTATTGACTGGCACTTATAAATTCAGTTAACAGAAGTCTGTCCTCCCCTCTCCTATTCTTCCCTCTTCATCCATATAGTTTTTAAAACATGTTGATGCAATGAAGACGACGTTTCAGTTGGATTCTGTGTCAATTTCCGCTTAATAAACTGAATCTGAGTTGGATCCAGGAAACCAGGTTGAATGCTATTGACGAGTGAATTAAGTTAGTCACACTGACAACCCAGATGACCACAGACAAAAGTCCATATTTTAATTATTTTTCTCATTCATTTCAAAGTCAAACATTCATTCTTGTCTGAAGTTCACCTATAGCAGGAAATGAAATGTCGTCTGCTTGTTTTCTCTCGAGGATTACCATCACAATCTATTACCTAAAACAATAGTTATTATATCTAGTGTGTGTGTGTGTATATATATACATATAAAGTAAAGTAAAACCCAACACACACAGAAAGTAAAAATCATTTTTTACGCACTAGACGCAATGGGCATATGGGAAGGGCATCCCATATTTTTACAGACCGATCGACACTAGGTGGGTAATGTGGTCAGCATTACGCTGGCCGTCTTTACTTTCCCATGCCCCGTAACAGTATAAAAACCCACACAGCCAGTAGTGGAATTCACACGGCAAGCAGCTTCGGCTCCACCTTATCAGCCAATCATCAGATAGTATTGATACCTGCACATACTTTAATAATGCTGGGGCCCTTGGAGGATAGGCAGTAGGAGAGGCTTCCCGCATGGTTCATCAGATATTGATATCTGCACAATACAGTATTGCTGGTCCCTTTTGAGGATAGGCATGCGAGAGGACTTCTCCGCAATTATCACCAGATAGGACTGAAACTTACATAAAACAATACAAGTATTTGCCCGAGAGCGAGAGGCCTTCTCCGCAAGGCACCATGTCTCGGAGAAACAAACCTAACGGAAAGCGCAACGGAAGAGGAAACAGCCCACTGACAGATCTCCCCGATCTACCTCGGGAGGCCAGGAAGACGCCAGACAGATACTACCGAACCACAGGAAGACGCCCCTACTACTCAGCCGAGGCCCTGAGTGACGTCCGCAAGCGGTCACCTGAAACCAACACAGCCAAGTCACCAACATCTTCCAGAATCGCGAAAGACAGGCAGCTATGAATTTCCTGCCACAATATTTCCTACGCCAGACCAATCTTCTCGGGCGGACAGCATCACTACACTGGCAACGCTAACATTGATCAATATGCTGGAATCATGTTCGCAAGAGGGCAGTCCGCAAGATGTAGGAGAACTCGAGAAGGAGTGATAGCTTCCACTAACAGAACACCGCACCTCAGACATACTGGATGACAGCCAACACGACGGCAAGAAAGAACTCGACTTCCGAGGAAGATAACTGGTAACGGCCACCATCTCAGAATGTAATACGCTGGGTGATCCGAATAGTCAACCTGCAATGGAGCAACGAAGAAACTCTGCACAAATAAGGCAAGAAAACCCCAATGTCAACAACAACCAAGGCAGAGAGACTGGGCTCAAAAACGGCATCCATTGCAGTGGCGGTGATAACATCGAAGGAAAAAACATCCCGGATAAAGTCTACCTAGATCAAAGAATTCAAGAGAACCAGAGCAATACGTCCACAGTATACAGTGCTCTCGTTTGCCAAAAAAGCATGGCACTGCCCGGGCCACTTGTTGAGGCGAACATGAAGTAATGCGATACTGTTCACGAACACCATGCTCACAATTGCCCGCTGGCAAGCTGGACACAGACTTTAAGTCACCCATTGAACAAAAGTGCGCCACTGCTACGAGCCAGCACAGCACCAAGTTACCTGGGGTGCCCCTATCTGCAACAATGTAAAGAGGAAATTGCAACCACGGCCATACTGGATAAGCTTCCAATACATGAGGCCCGCAGAAGCCACGAACACCCAAGGCATAACTGCAGCCATTACCCACCAAATTGAGCAACGAAGTGGCTCAACTCAAAGTGACAATCCAAGCTCTCAGAGACGAGAAATACGCATCCAAAACCCCAACGAGATAAGACAGAGCTGAAATACAGGCCTGAGAGCTATAATGCAGGCGACTTTGACACCAAAACGGATGACGCAGTAGATCGAAATTCAAGGGGACATCATGATGCACTGTCCACTATCCAGACACAAAAGAACAACCAACTAAGGCAAGGGGAAGACGAGGCGGTCATCAATGATCTCGGGATAACCAAAACTTCTCGCCGAAAGAAGTCGCAATGATCAAGAAGGCACTGGCTGAAACAGAGGAAAAGTTACGAAGAGCATACGAAGAAAACAACAGACTTAACAAGGAACTGCAAGCAACCAACCAGAGTGATGGAAGAAAGGGAGAAAGCACGGAAAGAGGCAAACAGAGAAGGCAGCAAATACAGGGGAAGCCGAGACCCAGAAAAAACAGGGAGCATCAAAAACCAGATAAGAAAAACTCAGGCATCCTGATGAAAACAATTTCCGTTGGCAACAGTTGACCAAATTAACGAACGCATCATGGAGATGGAGGGACCCGAACTTCTATAACTCAGAACTGCAGGATGATGATGTTTTGTTGGTCATCACCAGAGGAACCACATCGACAGCCAAATATTTGAAGTCAAACGAGGTCGACACCGTTACCCCAAACACTAATACAAGATACGACACAACCAAGGCAAATTACCGAAACCACTATGTAGGAGCAGTACTTTACAACAAGGATACGAGGAAAATCACCAAATAATACCAGACCTCAAAGGCAGTATAGCCATCAGTACCTGCCCAAGTCAATCGACCGCCGTCCTTATTAGGATAGGCAATCTACTTTCCCCGGAAACAACAAACAGCCAAGGCAAACCACAATAAATCGATCCAACATCCAAATCATCTTGAGCGCAGACACAGGGCCAGCCAGATTACCAAAAGAACATACAGCAAGAGCGGAAACCACAACAAACAGAAAGTGCAATATTGAACACAATCCAGAAAATAATAAGATCGCGACCAGAAAGCGTCACCACAAATATTAGCTGAAAGGAAAGTGAGCAGAATGTTAACGGACCTAGCTGAAAGTGGTCAAAGAAAGAGAATTTGAATTTGAATTTGTAGTGGAATTTCGATTGCGGTACGTTGGAAATTACTGGTCGGACTAGCAACGCGCAAGCCACTGACGCCGCGTGTGTGTATGTATGTATATATATATATATATATATATATTATATATATATATATATATATATATATATATATATATATATATTATATATATATATATATACATATGTAAGAATGTATACAAAAACAACTTTTATCTGGCTTCGGCAAAAGTTACTCGAAAAGCAAAGGCAAAAGACTGAAATGAAACCTGTGTGGACGACAGTGATAAAACATACAGAGAATGAACTCATCGTTGGAAATAAGGAAATAAGATGACATATTTTCTCAGATAAAGACACATGAGCAGGAATGTTTTTCACGCATAATTAAATGTTACTGTCTGAATTTAAAAAAAAAATTCATTGGCATAAAAGAGAGCACTCCAGAAATTCCCATTTTGATGGTCTTTATAAACTTTCAAAAGCCTTCTTAAAGTCAGTGATATTCAAAGATGCTTTTTTTTTTTTTTTTTAATTTCTCTAAAAATAAGTATCGGAGTGAATATCTGATCCCAGCAACCTCCTCCATGTTGAAATGTTGCCTGTTCCTCTCTCAGATTTTGTCCACTACATATTTAAATCTGCACTGATAATTTTTTTGCAAAAAGTCTTTGACATTATTGATAATAGAGTGATTTCACTCCAGTTGTTAAGTCAGTATTTATCGTCGTTCCGAAAGTCGGGTCCAGGTGTAATCAAGTATTTAATTCTGTAATCGTTAGGTGTAAGTTCTTGAAATTTAGCATGCAGCCTGTTAATTATCATATCCATGTAAGGTGGTTAGGGGGGGGGGGGGGGGGGGCCATAATGCGAACAAACATCTAGTTTTATGTTTGGACTTATTTTTGGTAAATGGAAAAAACAGATGTCAAAGCATATAGTTAGCATGTTTCAGTAAATGACTTAGGGCGACGTTAGCAACACATCAGACTGCACGCGAGTTGGAAGCATTTCGTGCCAGGAACTAAGGCGCACGTATTTTGAATAGTGAAGTGCATGCTTTATATACTGTTTAAATGCATCTTGATTGTCTCAAAAAAAAGTACACGACATTGTGTCTATTACTGTATGTTTCTTATTTAAAAGTGTTAGAAAATTACTACAAAGTTCAAAGAGATTCACCCCTATAAGAAAACAACAGCAGCGGCTTTGCAATTGTAAATTATGAAATACTAAGGACATGGGATAACTAAGACCACTTGCGATAATTCGTATGGATCCGTACAGAAACTTTTCGAAACATTTGTGATGACATGACTTTCTGAAACGCACTGTAGTATTAACCTAAACTGTATATACGTTATCCTCTATAACAGGTTAAAGTAGCGTTACTCTCCGCAAATAGATTAGGTCACTTTTCATTCACAAGTTTGTTTGGCTGCTCGACTTTCCTGAAGGAGACAGGTGATTCCAGCTCTGTTGTTTGCTTTGTTTGTTGTCTTGCATTTACGTTTTCATTCCGAGAAAGAGAATGCATGTGACATAAGTTGCAGCAGTCCCTGGGGAAAGGAAGGAAGGGGGGGGGGGGTGTTGAGGGTTGTGTCAGGGCCAGTTTCTCTACGTTTTTGGAGTGGTAAAAGCCCTGGCAGGCTGAAATATACTACACGCGATATTAATGGTATCGCTGAACATCCCCGTAACCTTGTCTACCCTATAACAATATAGTGCTCCCTAGGTTTTGAAGGTTCCCCCCCCCCCCTTTTTTTCCCATTTGCCACTTGCTCGATCAGTAAACATTTGCCGTAGCGTGTCATATATTTTACTGAGGGCAGTGGACATGTATATTATAGATCAGGAAGAGTTAACTAACTTAATGTTCACATGGCGGGAACCGGGGTACTTTAGCTTTACTTTGTTATAGGGATACCCAATGTCCAGATACACACACACATACACACACACACACACACACACACACACACACACGCACAATACGGGGATGTTGGCTGTAAGCATTGCTGCTGATTGTGCGGCTGGTGCCTTGAGATCTTCGATGGTACAATGTTTTTGAGGGCAGACTCTAAAGTGAGAACAGACTCCCTAAAAATCGTAGGCTTTACATTTTACACAGACTTGCAGCAAATCAAGTATCACGTTATCTCCCCCTCCTCCCTCCCCTCTCTCTTTGTGTCTCTGTCTCTGTCTGTCCTTCTCACTAGCCACTAGACCACGGCAGTGCGAGCGATCATGTGTTGATATGGTTGCGATACTAGATTATATACATTCCAGTTCTGGTCCCAAAATAGATTTACGTTTTTGCAGTAATAGTCAGCTAACCCTTTCTGCTTGTATCTATCGGAGGCTCACACGCTGAGCTGAGTGCCACACGTCTGTCGGCTCATTCATCTTCCCGCGTCGAGGTGTCCGCTTAGGCTGTAGCCAAGATCAATTAGATGTATGTGGCTGGGCAAGTGTTATAATGACCAGAAATGTTCCTCTATTTCAGGTCTAAAAACAAGTTCAGGGCCTACCACATGGAGAATTAGGTTAGTAGGACAAATGTCGTCTACTTCAAAATAAATAAATCATGGACAATTGTCTGTAGTTGTTAAAGTTACTGAACTCCGAGAAGTGACCTAAAAAAAAGTTAGTTGCGTATCTTTTATATGACATTGCCAGAAAGGACCCCAGCATTATTTGGCTGTTGTGATTTTTCTAGGCAAATCAATAGTTTACCATTTCTCCCTGATCGGTTGGCTTCTTGATATCACTGTCAAAAACAACGCAAGGCGCAAGGCCTGCAGCTGGGATCAAACCTGGCACCTCGGCATTATGAAGCGCGTTCGCAACACCTAGACCACAAACGCCGACGAGAATTGGCTAGCCGAACGGTTAGTACACTAAACTCTCAAACGCGGGATCTGTATCGAATCTTCGTTACACGAATGGGAACATTCTTCTATTATAGGCATAGTCAGTTGTCACTAAACACATGAAACGAATGTTAAATGCATTCCAAAATAAATACTTGAGGAAAATGATAAAATTAAATGGTAATGAATTCAAAGGAGGCGAGGAAATCTGGCTAAACACTAGTTTCCACAGTTATACGACAGAAGCATCTGTCACATCCTGATAAAAGACGAGCAGAGAATCGGAAAACAGGCATTGGCATGAGAAGTAAAAGGTTTCAGGAGGCAAGGACGCCCAAAAAAAGCCACAAAACGAGCGTTGATAAGAGATGTCAAGGGCGATGAACTGGATTCCATCCATGATTCTGAAATGATTGCATAGCATATAACAGAATGGAGGAATTGACTGTAAGCCATGTGTGACGTATAATGACACAACATGATAATGTTGAATGAATAAACGAATGAAATAATAAATAAATGAATGAATGAATAGCTAGGTGTGACATCAAAGGATGTACACGCTAAACACACGTGCAGGAATAAGACCAATTTCCAGAGGTAGCTACATCTGAACTGGGTTTTCGGGACCTCTCCACGGGTGATCTTCATCCGCATGGTTGCACTTTGTGTCACCGGGTGTTTATCGCTTGTGTGATATCCTGGTGGGGTACAACATATCTACCTACCTATCGCCTGAATTTACAGTCGGTGAGTGCTAAACAAAAGATTGTGTGACTCTACAAGCCTTGCAGTGTTGAATCCCCAGTACCATGACCAGATTCGACTACCTATGCCGCCCTACAAAGTGGTAAATATGGGCAGCGATGACAACTGTTACTGAAGTGACTTAAAGAAATAATTCTCTATACAGCTTGGCGGTAAAATAATGTGCACTAATTAGAGGCATTGTTGCGTTAGTTCCTGGGCCCAGTTGTCACAGTAACAAGAAATGCCCCCACTAACTGCATAAAAACATGTTATGAAAGTCGACTTTTTTGGAAGCTTAGTTCAAAGTCCTGACAGACAAGGTACCAACAGTCTGCACACCAAATGAGTCATATCTGTAAAATAGATTTGCACGCAACATTCAAGCATTGAAACAGGACTAGAGTCCAAAAGTAACAAACAGTCAGAACTTTCAGCTGGATTTTTGTTCTAGGCTTATTGTTTCAATCATTGTCTGATGCGAAAACCAACTTTTTGCAAGTGCTGTCACACGCATTTCTGGTTCATGGTAGGGTCCAGGTTGATACGCTGTGATGGAATAAGACAAAGTAGTCAACTGCTGTTGACAAATTTGTTTTCTACAACTGTTTTCACGTACTCACATCTACTAATCGGTGCGTATTTTTGTGTGTTATACGTATGTGTATGAAACAGCAGTAAGATAAAATAAGGGGGGAAAATGTAAAGATACTGCACTGAGTCCCTGCTACTCACTCAACACGTGAAAAAACAATAGAAAATTCAACAGCAACAGCTACCACCACCACCACCACCACTAATACCACCACGACCACTACTAAAACCACCACGACCACTACCACCACTACTAATACCATCACGACCACTACCACCACTACTAATACCACGACCACCACCACTACTACGACTTAGGAGGATGATAATGATAATGCTGATAATGATAGAAATATTCCTGCTCCTGATCCTGCTCCTACTGGTTTTCTTCATATCATTATTCTATGTTTTCTTCTACTTCCTGCTACTCTTACAACACCACCACACACAAAAAATACAACAGCTACAGCCACCACCACCAAAACCACTACGACAAATTTACTACTACTACCACCACCACCACTACTACTACTACTACCATAACTACCACCACCACCACCCACTACTACAGCTACTACTACTGATGATGATAATGATGATAATGATATTAATACTCCTGCTCCTAATCTGCTTCTACTGTTTTACTTCATATCCTTATCTGACTTATTCTTCTCCTTCTCCTGTTTTTGCTTTTCCTTCTCCTCATTCATACACTTTTTCTTTTCTTTTCCCTATCCTTATAATACTTTTTCTTCTTTTTCTATCCTTAGCCCGCTTTCCATCACCTCATCTGTATCCAATCTTTCTTCGTCTTTTTCTTATTTAACCTTTTTTTGTTCACTCTCATAATCCTTAACCTACTTTTCTTTTTCTCATTTTCCTGATCATAATTTTTCTTGTCCATCTCCATATCATTTTCCTACTTTTTCTTCTCCTGCTCCTTCTATTTTTTCCACTTTTTTTCCCATATTTTTCGTTATCCTACTTTATCTTTTTCTTCTCTTTCACCTACTTTTTCTTCCATTTCTTTTTATCCTTACGTTTCCTCTCCCTCTTCTAATTCTATCATTGTTCCTCCTTTTCATTATCCCTAATCTTTCCCGCCCTTCTTCCTATCAGTATCCTACTTTTTACTTCTCCTTTTCCGTATCATGCTTTCTCTTAACCTTCTCCTTTTATTTGTTCTACTTTTCCTCCCCTTTGTTTATATCCTTAGTCTATCGTTTCTTCTCCTGCTTGCTTTTTTTTTCCTTATCATACTTTTCTCCCTGTCCTCTTCTTGTTTCTATTTCCCTTCTCCTCTCCTTCCTTTTCTCTCTCTCTCTCTCCTTCTCCTTCCCTCTTTTTCTTTTTCTCTTCCTCCCTTGCCTCGTCTTCCTCTTTTTCCGCCACCACCTATACTTTTGCATCATCATCATCATCATAATTATCATCATCGTCATCATCATCTTCTTCTTTTTGTTCTTTTATTTTTTTTTTATTGTTTTTAATTAACCACTGGAGAACAAGATCTTACCTAACTGACGTCCAGTCGTAAACTGCACCATCTCCTGCAGGTATATCTTAGTTTAGAAGAGACAAGAATTGTCATCACAGCACTCGGGGCATTTCCATGCATGCTCTATCCTAATCTTCAGCAGCCAGAGCAGAGTTCCAATACTGATGGTACCGGTCACAATCTAGTAATTTTTACGTCTTGCCTTTCCTGAGTGTAGTGAGCCGGCCAGACCCTCTGGTAATATCCGGGTGCCTCATTCTCTCGAGACCATAATAATCTTCTTTCTCTACTGATTCCGTTTATTGTTCCCAAAGGGCCTTTACCACATCTGCCTTGTTGTGAATCAATTTACCACCCAGTGTTGTACAGGTCTATCTATGCGTTTCCAAAAATATTCATCTCCCCGTCTAATATTCTTTGCCATAAGTTTAAGTCTTTTTGAGTAGGCAGTAATGTGAAATCTATACTGTCCATAAAAAAAAAACGCATAGCTACTGAAAGAAACATATATACTCACACTTTTGATATTCTATATCTTTGTAAGGCAATAAACGAAATTACTTGAATTTCAAACGAAATACCTTAGGGTTCCACCGATAAATTGACTTGTTTATTTTTGCTTCTTGGTCACGATAATTTTTTTTAAAGCATACAACCTTTCCAGTTACCATTGTGTGTGGCCCCATTTTGCGTGGATCAGTGACTGACATCTCCTGGGCATTGATGTTATCAGATGTCTGATGTGGGCCTGTGAGATGGCCGCTCACTCCTCCTAAAGTGCCTGGAATAGATCACGACCATTGACTGGAGCAACGTTTCAGCGACAAACACGTCTTTGTAGCTCATACCACACGTGCTCAATCTGACTAATGTCTGCAGACAGGGATGACCAGGGAAGGGTTTGAATGTTATTGGCAGCCAGGAACTACGTGTTCAACCGGCAGAATGGGGTCTGGTGTTGGCCTGTTGAAAAATATATCTGTTGGCATCACAAACTTGAAGGACACGTGGTCGAATAATTTCACTGTCGTATCGTTGCGCATTTATGCTTCAGTGCGCACCAACTGACTCCTTTCGTTACAACTGATCATTCCCCACACCACTTCACCTCCACTATAGGACAGCAGAGCTCCATCAACACATTTTTGGGCTAAACCTTCCTCTTGCCTAAGATAGGCCCTAGGCCCTCTATCATTACGCTGCAGCAAAAAAGAAAGATTCTTCACTGAACCAGACACGTCTCCACTGATTGTCACCTGCCAGAGACGATGCTGCTTGGCACAAAGAAGTCGATTTTGGCTGCGGCGACGCGTACTGACAGGTCTTCCGTGTGGGTCGTCGTGCCCAAAGTCGAACGTCATGCAGTCTGTTAGAGCAGTTTGATCGGGTATATGACGTCCTGGAAGCAATGCCGGCCTAGTTGAGTAAGCTGTTGTAAACCTGTCTCTGGGGTGACGAAGCAGAATAAAACGATTCTTAGCTGCTGTTGTTACTCAGGGTCATCCACTGCGATGTCGGTCGTCAACTGAACTTATGGCTTGGAACCGTTGCCAAAGATGACTGATGGTACTCCGATGCACGTTTAGATGTCTGGCAACCTGACTATGACTTTCTCCTGCCTGCAATCAGCCAGTATTCCTAAAATTATTAACTAGAGGCGTCATTCGTGACTGCTTGAAAATAAACTGAATATTTTGGAGTACCGTCGTTATCCTTTCATAGTGCTTCAATTGCGTAGGCAGTGAGTGAATAGAGTTCATCCCAAATTGTGTTGATTTCTCGGGTGCGTATCATGAGCTATGCTCACAAATATGGTCTTAAATATAATTTACCACTGTAACATTACAAAATCCCACGACATTCATGAACATATGTCCACTGGACACGGTAAACAACCTTTTAGTCTGCTTTTCACATACCCGAGCACGATATGTCATGCAGGAACTAATCAAAACGCGCCTTCGAAAAATCTAGATTTTTTTTTTTTAACAGTAAAGATAAAGAAGAACAACATTACTTTATTCAGGCTCTCTCAATGTTTGTCCTATCAACTGGCAATAAACTGAGTTTGTTCGTTGGTTCGTTTTCTCTCTCACTGACTCTTTTTCTCTCCCTCCCTCTCTCTCTTCCTTATACCCATCACCACCACACTAACAAAAATAGGACAAATTAAGATTGTTTCTGTTAAATTTTAAAAGATTACCTCGGAAAGTCGGATTTGTTGGACACGATAATAATAATAATAAATTAACTTGATATGGTGGAAATGGAAGCAGAGAAGAGTGAGAAAAAGAACTTAGTCATTTAGAGCATATAAGAAATCTGTCACGGAGTAGAGAAATTCAGACAGACATGCTGGGAGGATGATGGGATCTGTCACTGTATTTGTGAAATCGCTTAGATGTAAATCAAGTATGCTCGTGTTGCCTCATCTGAGCTTGTAGATTAAAAAAATATCAAAACTAGTTCATCATCACCATCAAACCATCTAACCGATGTTCAACACTCAGGGCAAAGGCGAGACCGATGTACCTTTAGACAGTTACTGGTACCATAGGAACTGAAACTCTTCGCTTGCTGATGAAGATGGGGACAGAGCGTTTATAGTAGTGCTGTGATGTAGATTCCTTATTCAACATTCAACATTACAAGACATGATGCCGTTGTTCTATTCAGTGGTGCCAAGACGACACTTGAGCCATCCCGCCCCATTTGTTGAGTAATTGTTTATAGATTTAACTTCTTTTAAAATATATTTAAATTTTGTTCTATTATAATATATATTGTTGCCATAAGGAACACAATAAAAATAAGTTATTTTTATTAGTAACTTAGATAAGCTAACACATTGTAAGGGGGCTGTTCCCCCGCCCCCTTCCCCATGTTTTATAAATCTCTTGCACCTCTGATTTCATGAGACACAATACCAGCTAGCTTAGACACATTGAAGTAGCAACTAAGGCAGAGTAGTAAGACTAATTCACTATTGATAGTGTCGAAGCTAAAGCAAAAAACACGTAAATATCATGTTGCAACTAAATCAGAGCTGGTAAGACGGATTACTACCTATGACTTGGAAAGCCGCGAAAACAACGTCTGGTAAAGTGTAATTGTAAGGAATATGTGAAGACGTTACTCTAGGCTCCCCAGTTAATACTTGCCTCTACACCAATGTTATTCCCCTCTGTTGTCAGTAGAAGGGTAATCTATGTCAGTGCATATCCCAATGCCCGCTTCTAACACTAATTTAGTTCGTTCGTGAAGACCATCCATTATTTATTTCCTCCGATTTAATCCTATTACAGTGTGGTACTAGCACGCCACAAGCGACAGTTCTCTTGTGCTGTTATTTGAGGTTCGACGTTTCATCTACATGTGCTAGTGTTTGTACTTATTTCTTCTTCTTTTTCGCGTTCATCAGCTGTAAACTCTGGTGGAAGGTTGTGGTTGCTCGTCCACTACTGAACTGCAGTCGTGCTCCAGAACCTGAGTGTTGCGTGTGCATCAGTTTTACAGCTCTCATTGTCTTGAATACAGACTGTTGGTTCCTTGCCTCTCCGGCAGATGCACTCCGACTTCAAAGGAAGCTCCCCAATTAGTCGATACTTACAACATGCTTTTGGGGAGGCAGTGGGTCTATTCTTGTTTTCCCCACAATGGGGTCCCGGAACCCACACGGGGTATGTACTTATTTATATGTCTACCACTTTCACAGAGTTGAAGCTCGAATATATTCAGCTGTATAAAGTCCTTAAACATGGGTTTTTACATGAGGAATGGTAAGATTACTATGCGGCTCTGTGGTTTAGATGTTAGTGGAAAGTTTCAGCATCCAGTTTACCAGTGGTTTGATTCCCGCGTTGAGCAGTTTAGACAAAGACTGTTTTCGCAGTTTTCAGACAGTGGTACCATAGTCGCTAACTGGAATTTGTTGAGACCTCACTATGTTATATTTGCAAAGATAGTTTATAATGTACAGCAGCCAATCTCTATCGACGACAAAGTGGCTAATTGGTCCGCCGATGGTTGACTTGGTCAGCGGTCGGAAGGTGGTTGGGTCTGGCCAATCGCATCAATATTGGAGGAGCCCTTCTCAGGGCCTACTAGTGGAGAGCCATTTTTAGCCATGAATATGGCGGGAAAACACACACACAGACACACACCCACACACTACAATATATCAGATCACCCCCCCCACACACACACACACACACACACACACACACACACGCCAACTCCCACTTCCCTGTTATAAATGTTTGAACCTGGTCGAGTTTTATTTTCTTTCCATCAGTGAACTTAGCTAATTGAATCAGGAGTCTGTTTAAGTCACCCGTCTTCTAAATTAGCTTCTACTTAAATACATATTCAATAATTTCAATTGTTTTTCTACTTTTATAGGTGCGTTCTGGCCATCTAGACTATAATTGTAGGCTTGAGCGTGTACAGTTGCTCACATAAAGGAGCTGAATGGGGAGAAACTACCAGAGAGACCGGGACAATTGTAGATTAATAACAAACAGATTGATCAACAAATTCAGTCATCAGTTGGATGATAATACCAATTACTAAGACAAGTGGAGATGGGTGAAATTTCAGCAATTAACATAAACAGCTCTCCCGGCCATTTGTTTTTGTGTGTGCTTTTATTACTGTGAAGCCTGCATTAGATAAACATTCCTAATTTTAAAAAAAAATGGTACAGTTAGTGCACCACTTCACTTCGAGTCTGTAGCACTCGGTCGACTGCAAGAAAACAAATGGAATTCAACGGTTTTTTTGTTGAGCTTCAGTCCTCTTTTTACCATTTACCGGCATGTACCTGAAAAGAAAATTACTCAGATCAAGACTCCAGAGTAAGCTCCAAGTATATCAGTGTTGAGACTTCAATATCAAAAAGCTAAATTAAACGTGAGACATTTAAAAAAAAAATTGTTTGAAAACAGAAGAAACAAGACGAGATTGCTTCACAGGTCACGAATAGTTCAGGAGATGATGGCGACGGGTTCAAGAAAAGAATGAAAATATCCTATTTCAAAAAGATCACAAAACAGTATTCAGAATGAAAAATAGAAGAGAGGTAATGTCCTCTTCTTCTTCTTCTTCTTCTTCTTCTTCTTCTTCTTCTTCTTCTTCTTCTTCTTCTTCTTCTTCTTCTTCTTCTTCTTCTTCTTCTTCTTCTTCTTCTTCTTCTGCTTTTTCTTCTTCTTCTTCTTCTTCTTCTTCTTCTTCTTCTTCTTCTTCTTCTTCTTCTTCTTCTTCTTCTTCTTCTTCTTCTTCTTCTTCTTCTTCTTTTGTAGCCTCACTGACACCAGGTTGTTACCCGGTGTTGTGGTTTTCTGTATTTGTCTTGCGCTTCTCAGCTGGCTTAGGTGATGGATTTCTTCATCTTTTTTCAGATTTCTGCTAAACCATTTATCTATCTCTTTCTTGGTCTTCTCGCCTTCCTTCCAGAAGTTCTGTTGTAAAAAGTCTACATAATGTTCTTCCTCTCTTCTTTTTTTTCTTCCTCTTCTTCTTTTTCTTAAATCTTTTTTTTCTTCTTCTTCTTCTTCTTCTTCTTCCTTCTTCTTCTTCTCTTCTTCTTCTTTCTTCTTCTTCTTCTTCTTCTTCTTCTTCTTCTTCTTCTTCTTCTTCTTCTTCTTCTTCTTCTTCTTTCTTCTGCTTTTTCTTCTTCTTCTTCTTCTTCTTCTTTCTTCTTCTTCTTCTTCTTCTTCTTCTTCTTCTTCTTCTTCTTCTTCTTCTTCTTCTTTTTTGTAGCCTCACTGACACCAGGTTGTTACCCGGTGTTGTGGTTTTCTGTATTTGTCTTGCGCTTCTCAGCTGGCTTAGGTGATGGATTTCTTCATCTTTTTTCAGATTTCTGCTAAACCATTCATCTATCTCTTTCTTGGTCTTCTCGCCTTCCTTCCAGAAGTTCTGTTGTAAAAAGTCTACATAATGTCTTCTTCTTTTTTTTCTTCCTCTTCTTCTTTTTCTTAAATCTTTTTCTTCTTCTTCTTCTTCTTCTTCTTCTTCTTCTTCTTCTTCTTCTTCTTCTTCTTCTTCTTCTTCTTCTTCTTCTTCTTCTTCTTCTTCTTCTTCTTCTTCTTCTTCTTCTTCTTCTTCTTCTTCTTCTTCTTCTTCTTCTTCTTCTTCTTTTTGCCTTTTTAAGCCTTCAGTGGAGCATAGCCCTCAACAAACTTACGCCAAGCGTTCTGTCCTTTGCTGTCGCATGCAGCTCTTCCCGTGTTTTTAATTTCACTCTCTAGCTCCCTTGTCTGTGTGTTTTTATGGTCTTTCCTTTTTTTTAATGCCCCTGTGGGTTCCAGTGCAAAACATACTAGTTATACTGTTTTTAGGTTTTGTCAAAATGTGTCCTATTCAAAGCCAGCATCGTTTCTTCACCTCTTGGTCCATTGGAACTTATTTAGATCTCTAGCAAAGCTCTACATTAGTGATTTTATCACATTATTTAATTTCTCTCTATTCTGCGAAGGCACTAGTTAATGACTGTAGTTTATTTTGAATTGACTTTGTTGTTCACTATGTTCCACTCTATAAACAGAACTTATTTGACATTAGAATTACATATTTTAAGTTTAGTATTAGTATTTTTTCTTCAGACCTTTACAAGATCCAGAGTGCTATGAAAACTCCTCTTGCCTTTTGTATTCGCATTTTAATATTTCTTTCAGTTCTCCTACCTTTAGTACATTACTGCTCAAATAGATGTACGACCCCACGTCTTGAAGTGGGATGGCATTAGAAACGACATTACAATTTGTGTGATTTATTCTCCTTATCTTTGTCTTTATCTTATGGATTTTCAGAAACACCTATTGTGATCTCGCATCAAGTATTTTCAATTTATCTTGCAAAAGATTCCGTGAATCGTACAGAAAAGAAATATCAACAGCAAAGTCCAGATCATAATGCCTACAAAGAATAAAATATTTTCATTTTTACTTATTCAAACATCATAAATATCCTTACCATCCAGGACACAGTCTGGAAGCCCCATAAGCCTCCTCATACAAAAAAAACAGATCAATTTTTATATTAAGACTGCGAACTGGACACAACATGCTTTGCAGCACTATGTACATGAAATTCAAGACTGGATATTCAAAACTGTGTGTCAGTGTAGACTGACCCTATAGAATACCGAACATTTACTGAACACATGCTTTCTATATGCATTCGAGTCATCCCAGGTTTAGCCGGTTGGCATTATTATGGACACCAGGTGGTATGGAACAATGGAAGAGATGCGTCGCACCATAGACTTCACAGATGGATATTGCTTTCTCATCCAAAGTCACTGGCAAAAAGAGCAAGAAGGAATTATCATCGAAATAAAAGTTTCTCAAATATATGCTGCATAGAAACTTGGAACTGAGAAACTTGGAACTGAGAAACTTGGAACTGAGAAACTTGGAACTGAGAAACTTTGAACTGAGAAACTTGGAATTGAGAAACTTGGAACTGAGAAAATTTGAACTGAGAAAATTTGATCTAAGAAACTTGGAACTGAGAAACTTGGGATTGTGAAAACTGGAACTGAGAAACTTGGAACTGAGACACTTGGAATTGAGAAACTTGGAATTGAGTAAATTGGAACTGTCTCCGATATGAAGAACAGCTGAAGTGAAAAAAAAAAGTTAAAAAAAAAAAAAAAAAAAACAACATTAGCAGAAGGCATGGTACCAGGAAGAAAAGGCAGAGGACGAAAAGCAGGATGATGGGCGTATGATATAAGATGCCTTTTTAAATATGAATGTGCACGCGGCGGGAGAGCTGGCCAGAGACCGAGTTTTTTTTTTTTTCCAGGCAGATCGTGGTGAGAGCGACGTTCTGCACAGGACCTGCCATATGATGCTGATGATAGTGAAACATGCATCAATTTTAAATGCTATCTGTTATCTATGAGAAGAGGAAATTGTAAATAGTAAGGCTCTATTCCATTTATCGGAAGCATGGTGGCTTCAAATAAAGATGATGATATGCACTGAAATTCGTGCTGCACTCAAAAGTTAAAACTGCATCTACAAACAAATTGTCCTGCTGGAAGGTCATTTTCAGTTTTTAAAACGGATTAAAAGCTATCTACAGACTAATGAATGGTCATTCTTGAAGTTTTCGATATACAGATCTCAAAACAGTCTAAATTTCAAGGAAGTGATCAATGCATTCGCACCTGCAAAATTAATAAATCAACAATTGTTTCAGCCGTGTGTCTTGCACTAAATATTTGGCTAAAACAATTATTGTTTTCTTACTTTTGCAGGTGCGAATGCACTGATCACTTCCTTAAAATCTAGACTGCTGTGAGATCAGTGATTGCTGATAAAGTGGACGTTTCTGTGATGCATTTTTAAATTAAAGTGTAGTGATTTTTTATTTTTGTCTAATAAATAATTTTGCCCTTAAACTAATTAATAAACTGGTAACTTGCACAATTGTTTTATATAATATGTATTCAGTTAAAGAAAAAAATACTTCATTGCAGCTTAAATTGAAGTAATTATTTCAATAATTGACTATTTGTGGTCTTTAAATGAATATCGAGTCTGAATTGTCGCTGATGGATGGAAGATGTAAAATAAATGATCCCAAGTACGGCTCCGGTCATATCTAATATTCAATAACCAAACTCTGAAATCAATGTCCTATCCAGTAATCATTGATAAAACTCTGATTGTGCTATGTCAGTTTGGTAATCATTGAATATCTAGTAATTACTGATCAAAATCTAAAATGACTGTGTTACACGTAGGGATAATTTATTTGGATTTGAAACATATTCCACATCTAGAAATCATTGATCAAACTCTGAAATATATCTTCCATTTCTAACAATTGCTGATCCAACTCTTAATTAACTGTGTTACGTCTAGCAATCATTATTAAACTCGAAAGTAAATGTGTCATATCTAAGTAATTACTGATCAAACTCTAAAGTCCGTTTGTAATATTTATTAATTACAAATTTGCGTCAGATCCAGTCAATAACAGATGAAAACAGTGTGTCTAAATTAGAGGTATTTGTGTAAATTCTATTTCTTATTAACTGATTCCAACCTGTTTTTTCCTTTTTTTAATGTAAGCGTTCATTGTTTGTGATCCCGGTGGAAATTTCTGGTTGTTTTCCCATTTTTGGACTTAAGTCTCAATCAAGAACTTGAGTTTTGCGCGTACATCTGTTTTACAGACCTGGCATGCAGATAGGTGGTTCTTTGCCTCGCATGTAGATGCACCCCGACCTCGAAGTAAATACCCCTAATAGTCGACTTTTACGACATTCGTTTTGGGGAAAGGCAATGTGTTTATTCTCTTTTCACCTCAAAATGGGTTTCATAGCAAAAATGGGGATGATTCTATCAAAAACAAAGCGCTCTATCTGCCACAGAGCAAATAAAACCAGTTGATAGTGAAACTTGTATCGAATCTCACTGCATCATTATTAGACAAAGTTTTGTTCAGATCTGACTACCCAAGAGGCTTGTGATTTTATTAGAAAATAATATTTTCTCATTTTAATGGCAGAGAGGTGGGTTGGGGTGGAAAACATGTTCAGACTAATGCTGGGAATGAAGCAGGTAACATCGAAATAATCGCGTTCACAATTTCTCAAATTGTTAGTGCAGCTAAGGGCAGTATCGATATGACCCTGTACTTAGATCTTTCAGTAGCTGATTAAGAACCGTCGAACTCTATAAATCATCGTTATACCAGTTATTCAGGTCCCGTGTTTTTGTCGAGCGCCCAAGGATTCACTCTGTGGGATAATTTATCGATGTTAACAGGGCATACACAATTTATACTCTGTTTAATGAGAAATGAACAAAAATGATGTATGCCTCACCTTGTCTTGTCATTGATAGGGGACAGTTAGATTTGTGTTAATTGCTGTTATCGTGCGCTCTTGTCAATGCGTGTGTAGAGAGTATTACTTTTATTCAAGCAGAGTGTTGGAAGTGATTTTAACCAAACGAAATGTATACGTATTATATGAATTAATCAAGTAACAGAAAGTATTGTGAACGGCACTCATAGAAAGAAGTAGAAAGATAGAAGAACACACTAGACAACATAAAAATCGAAAGCTATAGTTACCGTAATTGAACCTGTCACCTCCAGACGGCGTCTGCGCCTCGCCATGAATACAAGTGCACTAAGATACATGGTCAACTAGGCACCCCCCAAAAAAGGTTGTGTTCATTGGCCATGTCTATCGTACAGCTTGAGATCCACGCTGTGAGGACAAATTAATTCAATAAATGGCACCATTTATATTAAACACAAATGTCGAATAACAATCATATTATGGTTTGCCATCTCGTTAGAATGCACCAAATTAAATAGCATCACAAGCACTACTTCTTAGAAGATCAGCTACAAGAGCAAGAGAATGGCCGAGGAAACATGTATAGACAACAAACATTAAAGACACTACGCTTTCACGGCATGACAATAGCCAGTGGTAGCCAACATGCTCTGTATTGCAAATTATTTCTACGAACAACGCTTAACGGTAGAAGTGGTTTATGATGATGATGATTATGTTGATGACTATGGGTGTGGCAATGTAGAATAAGAAAAGAAAAAAACCGAACAAAAAAGTATATTAGCAAGCTTCACAATAAAATAAATACAAACAAAACGTGAACGTTGCGGCTATGGAGCCTTTATCAACACATACAAATCAAATAATACTACACAGATACACACAATCACTTAGCTGGAATCTCGAAGCAGCCGGTCAGTGATTTCTCAGCAGAATGTAGAATGAAAAACGAAAGACAGATATATCTGTCTATTTATCTAGTCAACTATCTACCAATCTGGCTATCCACCTACAAGCTATATACAAAGCTAGCTTATTATGTAACAAGACAAAAGGCATATGACATTTTCCCACACCTTCAGGCGTGTTGGACATAGAGAGCTAGATCTATATTAAATAGACCAGTCTACACAGGTTGATCTGGGCAGCTTCCAGCCAGCCACCTTTACTTCCCAGGACTGCACCGGGTACCCACTCAAGGTTGGATCGGCCTGGGAGCCAAGGTCATTTTGAAAAATGCGCTGCTGGTTCTGTCACAAAGTGAACCTTCCGATCCACAGACGAGCGTCTAGCCACCACATCACGGCGGCAGCTCCCAACTATTAATCGATTTGTTTTGTTGTTGTTGTTGGGGGTGTGGGGAGAAAGGACGGAGGGGGTTGTGGGTCAGCATTACGGCTGTGGCCTTCAGTTCACAAGTGCAATAATAACGGAGATCCACGGGGTCGTCGCTGGAGCTACGAAGTTCGTGCTAGCTGTGATGCTGTCGGCATACGGCTAGCCGATCTGAAGAAAGAGATTGAGCCATGTGGGATAAAACTTTATGCAATATAGTCGATCATCTCGACTTTACCCTTTAACTAGCTTCTGATTTTCTGCCAGTAGCCAGTTTCTGATAACAAACTAATCAATATTCATTAATCATCCTGGATCTAGGAACGCAGAGTTCCATAGGTGCATCTTTCGGTCGATCGTGTAACAGTTGATATATGATCGATAGCCTGTCCAGACACAACACTGTCCAGAAATGACTAATGAACTGCTTTTAAAAGACATGACCTTTGATCTTATGGTCTGATTTTGAATACTAAAACTGGATTTAAAACAACATCGAATTGAAGTATTGAATGCGATGCTGAATCTTAGTTGCTAAACGCTTGCCTGTGGGCCAAAAGGTTTGGGTTCAAATCAGCATCTTCTTGAATTTGTGTAAACTGGTATTGTCTTGTCACCCAGGTAAACAGAGTTTAAAATGGATAACACAATTGTCATGATTCATTAGGATAGCCTGCGTGATGACCTCTACAAAACTGTTCGTCTAATCACCGGCAGTTCACGATAGTCACTTGACTTAACAGAGTAACTTCAAATTTATAACATATTCATTTTGTTTACATAATACTTTATTACGTACACAGAAAGAATTCATGACAAATTTGAAGCTACCCTGGTAAGTCACATCACTATGCCTGGCAGTAATTTGTTCTATGTATTGTTTGCTACAATATTATTTAAATTCACTGTGTGAAAACATTGATTTAAACATCTAAAGGGTTATCCGAAATGCAGTATCTCAAGTCTACATTTACCATTACCGTTGGCTGGAAGAGTTGCATAGGTAAATAAATAATAGAGTAGCAAATAATATACACACAATTAAGAACCCCGAAATTATTTTTTACGAAGAAAGGCAGAATAATACTGCGTAGAAGGTTTTAAAAGAAACTTCTTGAATGGCACCTATTAAGGGGGATATTTCGGACATGGTTCAAGCAGGGCTTTTGTTGGACCTCTTGTGTTTGCATGATTACTGTCATTGTAAGCTAATGCGCTAGAAGAAGGACATTGAATTGGTGGGGCCAACCATCAACTGAATAATAGAATCAAAGATTTAATGCTGCAGGCGGGAGTTTCCGTTGTGATTGGTTGCGTGGTTGCCGGCGACCCGTGCGAGTGGTGTGTGTGTATGTGTGTGTGTGTGTGTGTGTGTGTGTGTGTGTGTGTGTTAGTGAGTGTACGTGTGCAAGTATATACTCTCTAGCTAAAGTAACTGCTATTTTATCTGTGGTGTTTGGCTGTATGTAGTAACAATATTCGATTTGGTTTACCTGATATATGTTATTATAGACTAGTATTTTAGATTGTATGTAGCTTTAAAAAAACTAAAAATTGCGTCCCATTTTGGGACCCATACTTGTAGGGTAATTCTACTGAATATGTTTTATTTGGTTATTCTGCGTAATAATAGTGCTTCTTGATTTCATTATCAGTGCTTTTCATTCATGTCTCTCGCGGCTTTGTAAAGAGGAACTAACTGTCGGGCTGTCATACTGGTTATTTTAGGTTAGATTTAAACAACGGATCAACAACATAGCACAAGGATAGTAACCCATAAGTGCTCAGTTCATAGAGAGAGTGTACATAAATGCAATGCAGCGAGAGAAGTATAGCTAAACAATAGGTCCACAGAAATTAAGGAACAAAGAGAGAACACACAAGACATGTATACAAGAGTACAAGAACTATCAGGTTTTAGAAAATATACAAGTAGCTGCTTGGAAAAAAAAAGTGAAATATTATTGGACAAAGAGAGGGTAATTGAAAAATGGACCGAATATATGAAAGAGCTATACGCTATACAGCTATACAGCTATACAGCAGACCTGTCACACAACGCTGGTATCAAGTGTCTTTGTTAGGGTTTCCCCTAATGAACCAAAAGACACTCTGAATTAATTTAAATTTTGAGAAGTTGGCTCGCAATGGTCTAGGCGGTATCCAATAGCTCCAAAGAACATTCAGCCTACTTCAGGGGTGAGGCGACTCAAATTATGGCACTACCGAATTTTAAAACATTCCTAGGCGCAACTTGGACTGACTTTTCAACTACTTTTAAGCTCCCAGACTAGGTAGTAAACCTATGCCAGTCAAATTAATACAGTATTATACGCACTACACAATAACACATAAATTCCATACAACTTATGAACTGTGAAGGACACTAAAATAAACGTTTAAAACATCATGTAATCAGTAGAGGGAAAGAGGAGAAGAGGCAGAACAAAGAAAGATGTGGTTACAGAACCAGACTGATTGGACAGGCCTCAGGCAGGAAACCATGAAATTCATCACAAATTACCGCCAAAAGTGGAGAGATATGTTCAGACAGTCAACAGAAACTGGTGATCCAAACGACACGTAGTGTTGCGGGATGATGATGAATCAGTGCAACACAAGTAAACCAACAAGGGAAGTAAAGAATTCTCTACTCCAGACGGATTCCTGGTTTGACACTGGCAACAGCAGGTGTCAACACTGCCAAGATTGAATTTTGGGACCTAGGTTAATGGCACTGGATGTTAGGGTTGATTGAATTTGCTGGTGACCATAACTTATTTGTTCAGGATGTCCTGTTCATCTGAAGTGCTGGTTCTTTCCACGGTGGGCCTTAAGCAGGTACAGAGTCTAGTAAATTCACCATAAATAACAATTTTCACCAGTCACTGGAGTTGGTAAAACTTGAAAATGTATCGTTGACCACACTATATTATATTGTATAGTATATTAACAAATCATATTATAAAATAGATACTTAATGTCCAAGCTGTCTGGAACCCTTTGAGGAAGTATTAGGGAAAAAAAAATTTCTCGGCCTGTAAGTGAACGCTCTTGTTTCGCACTCTCTTGCAGAAGGTCTGACAGCCAAGTCCCGTTTGCTTCACAAAGCCACCTATGTTCAACACTCAGCAGTAGGGCCGAATGCTTCGGTACTAATAATCTATAATGTACGTACCCATGCTCATGGAAGTTCCCGTGTGAATCAGTGATTCAACCGAAGGTAATCAGATTGACAGAAAAGGCAGGATGCCGTCTGCTTAGTCTGGAAGCTCAGTCGAGCTTGAGTCTAAGATCTAAGTGTCTTTCCAGCTAGAGGCGGACATAAATTCATCCACGTCCGAAGCGGTAGTTAGGCCACTTAGGGTTGAATTTAAACATATGTCATTCCCAAGAGAATTAGGAAAGAATTGAGCACTTTAGCCGACATCTTGACACATAAGTACAAAAGAAGGACTATTTACCTATAGAGGAGTCCAAAACTTGAAATCATCTCATTTACATAGAGGTGTACAAGATAAGTTTAGGGTCAAGACCAGAGGAGTGTGGGTTGTCATGCGACAAGAGCAAACATAAAGAGTCAGGAGTATTGTGAAGGACCGCCAGTACTGAAAGTAGAAGTAGCAGATGCTATAAACCACATGAAGAAGTAAAATTGCCAGCGCCAGATAACATCACGACTGAAGAATTGAAAGCTGCTAGAGAACTGGGTTTAAAGGTTTTGACAAAATTGCTCAATGATATTAATAACTGTGAACACGTACCGAACGAGCTTTGAAATCTCTTGTCATGCCTTTATCAAAAACATCTGGTGCAGTGGAATGTGGAGAACGTGGAACAATTAGTTTAACAAGCCATGTACCAATTATATTAATGAGAATAATTATAAGAAGAATAAGGTGTAAAATATAACCAAACATTAAAAAAAGAGCAGTTTTGTTTTGTTGAAGGTTAAGGCATAGACAACGCCATATTTATTTTGAGAAAACTTTCGAAAAGAGTGGTTGACATGAATATATATCTTTGTTTGTGCTTTATTGATTAAACTAAAGCATTTGATAAAGTGATACATGAAGACATTTTTAGAAATTTGGAAACCTTAAACATTGATGGTAGCGATATGAGAATTACACACACACACACACACACACACACACACACACACACACACACACACACACACACACATATATATATATATATATATATATATATATATATATATATATATATATATATATATATACACTGGAACAAGTAGCTGCCATATGGATTGACAGCCAAGTTAGGACTTTTTTCGCAAAACAAGGGATGTGTTCTATCACCTGATTTATTCACTTTGTACAGTAAAAACATATAAGATCCATACATAGTATGACAGGAGTAGCGATTGGTGGGCATACAGTTAACGTCCTTGGATATGCTGACGACATAGTTTTGGTCACTGAAAATGAAACAGCCGCCACAATTGATGGATAAAATTATAACGAAAAGTGAAAACAGGGATCTTAGTAACAGAAAAAGAGAAGCAATGGTAATTACAAAGAAAACTGATAGGTTGGTATGTTTACCCTGATAACATCAGATGGAAGATACTTAAGAAAGTTAAACGTCCACACACACACACACACACACACACACACACACACACACACACACACACACACACACACACACACACACACACACACACACACACACAATGATCAAGCAAATGCAGCATTTTACAAAATAAAGAATATTTTATGCAATCTTTCATTGTCAGTTAAGACGATAAAGGTTATATAAATTCTAAATTGATAAACGGATGTGAATCACGGACAATTAGTTAATAAGTGAAAACCTGTCTGGAAGCTGCAGAGATGTGGTTTCATAGACGAATGATGAGAATACCCTAGAAAGAAATACAGGGTAATGAAGACGTCTTAAAAGACAAAAAAGAGAACTTATTGTCCACAGAAAGAGACAATTTACATTTATTGGTAATATGATGTGAAGGAGAAAACTGAAGCACCTCGTGACAGTAGGAATGTTGGAGGGGAGCAGAGGCAGAGGGAGATCGAGAGAACAGACGCTGGACAGTTTGACATCATGGCATGGAAAATCATATCAGTCAGACTTGATTAAAAGTACACGAGACAGAAGGTTGTAGACAGACATGGTTACCAACGTCACACAGGATGGACTTTGAGAAGAAGAAGATTCAGCTAAGCTTATTTAGGGGCACAATTGGGATCGTCACAGGTCATGGGCGAGCCTCAGTATAGAAAAATCATTTAAACAACTAGCAATAATATGTGGGCCACTTCTTAGTCGCCGGCGGACCAGATTTGGCCCGCGGGCCGCCAGTTGAAAAGCCCTGATTTATGGTGACATCCTCATGATTTAACACAAAGTCGACCATCCTTGCTTTACGAGACATCTCTTGATATCCACCTTAAACTTCGTCGACATGAGAGCCAGGCCAAATTTTTATTTTCCTGCTACCTTCACTTTCATGAGATGTAAACTCTGGCTTGAAAGTTCTGGTTGTTCATCCACTTTTGGATTTTTGTTTTGTTATTACAGAATTCTAGTTTTGCATGCACCTCCCTTTAACAGATCCGGCTTATTATCTTTTTTTTTTTTTTTTTTTTTTAAAGACTGTTTGTTTCTGCCTCCCAGACTTTAAAGAAATATCGTTAATTAGTGGACTCTTGCGACATGCTTGTTAGAGGGCAGTGGGTCTAATCTTTCTCCGTAATGAGGCCTGGAACCCACACTGGGATTTTAATTGCGACTCATAAGAGATTCGAACCTTTGATCACGAACTCTACACACAAGCATGTTAGACTTAACCCACAGCTGCTCATGCATCCCCTTCTGATAATGTTGAAACTGTTTATGTAGGCTATCTTCTTTTCTCTATGATCCTGGTATCCTAATCTTTGCTGTTCAGCCATGCTTATTTTATATCAGGGCTATTATTTGCTTTTAGGTTTTCAGTTTTCATGTGTGTGTGTAAGCAAACGCAAAGGAAAAGATACATGAATAATGAGAAAAGATAATGATAGACTTTGAGTGCAAATTATAATTACCATACAAAATGCTTTGATGTCACTTTGTGAGGTTTAATACTGTCTGTCCGAGGGAATTTCACAGCATATGTCTGAGGTAGTCTTGATGAACGGAAGTGAGTCATGGATATTCCACCGATTAGTTAAACATTATGTTCAGGCTGCACGGTTGTGTTGCTTTAGAAGGTAGATAGATAGTCTAATGAAGAAGTTAACACAATTATTTAACTCCCTCCTCTCTTTCTTCCCCCTCCCCCCACCTCTCTCTCTCTCTCTCTCTCTCTCTCTCTCTCTCTCTCTCTCTCTCTCTCTCTCTCCCTCGCTCACACGCTCGTATGTGTTGTGTGAAAAAAGTTCTTCCCTTCACTTTTATTAGTTAACGCCAGAGAGACCAAAGTTATTGTCTCCCACAAATTTGATCATTTACCAGAAATCTCTCTCTCTCTCTCTCTCTCTCTCTCTCTCTCTCTCTCTCTCTCTGTGTGTGTGTGTGTGTGTGTGTGTGTGTGTGTGTGTGTGTAAATACACATATCTTGCTTTTGCTCAGACAGATGTGAACCATCCCCAATCCATCTCATTCTCTCTCACACACACACACACTCTCCCTCTCTCTAGATTGATTGACTTACCTCAGAGTTTACCTCTCTTACTCTTTTGAATTTAGCTGAGACAACAGGAGTTAATATCTGACTCCTGTCTGAACATGCCATGTTAAACATTAATAAGAAAATGACCAAAAACCGTTTGGATGCAACCCAGAGCATAAAACTGCTATCCGACACAAATATGTAACATTCCCTGCTTAGTTTCAAATTCACAGTCAACACATAACGAGATCTCAATTAAATAAACATAGATCGCAACATCTGTTTTTTTTTTTTTTTTGTTGTTGTATATTAATTACATACGTTATGTTGATGGCAGCCTCTAGATAGCTTTAAGACAATCAGTATGTAAAGAAAATCGTGGTTACAGTGGTTATACAATATTAGTAAACCTCAGTCTGAATTATGAGAATTTCCGGATTGGTTGCAGATCCCCATTGTGGGGAAATCAGAATAAACTCACAGCGTCCCCCAACAATCATGACGTAGAAGTTTATTAATTGGGGGCATCATTCGTTGGAGCGCATCTGCCGGAGAGGTAGGGAACCATCAGTCTGCATACAAATAGATTTGGTCTGTAAAATGGATGTGTACGTAACTTCTGTAAAAAAAAAAAAAAACTAAAGTCTGGAGGTGGACGAAAAATCAATCCTTTTCGCCGGAATTTACAGCCAGTGACCTCGAAGAAGAACAAGGAGGAGAAAGAGGAGAAGAAAAAGAAAAAAAAGAAGAAGAAGAAGAAGAAGAAGAAGAAGAAGAAGAAGAAGAAGAAGAAGAAGAAGAAGAAGAAGAAGAAGAAGAAGAAGAAGAAGAAGAAGAAGAAGAAGAAGAAGAAGAAGAAGAAGAAGAAGAAGAAGAAGAAGAAGAAGAAGAAGAAGAAGAAGAAGAAGAAGAAAGAAGAGGAAGAAGAAGAAGAAGAAGAAAAAGATGAAGAAGAAGAAGAAGAAGAAGAAGAAGAAGAAGAAGAAGAAGAAGAAGAAGAAGAAGAAGAAGAAGAAGAAGAAGAAGAAGAAGAAGAAGAAGAAGAAGAAGAAGAAGAAGAAGAAGAAGAAGAAGAAGAAGAAGAAAAAGAAGAAGAAGACAAATTATGAGAAGACTGTAATAAAATTAATGTCAGAGAAACTAATCGTGTCTCAATAACAGCTGATGAGGAACAAGAACATAAGTTTTAATAGCCAGATATCAGATCACAGAAATAAACAGCTTAATAAACCTGGCAAAAAACTATACACATACCATTAAAACAAAAATATTACGCAATAAATCGCTAGAGCTCAGGCATGCTAAGCAGAAGTTTGAACATATTGCTGTGAATCCAGGGAAATTAATAAATAAAATAAAAAAAACGAAATCTCACAGAGCTTCGTTTTATCGAATTTTAACGACCTCAGGAAACAATGTATTTTTAAGTCGATTTATTCTTTAATGACAACCAGAAATAACGTTGTTTAAAGTCGACTTTCTCAGAGCGGCTGGAAACAAGTATAACAGAACTTCACCATGTTGTATTGCTCCCAGTCATAAAACCTCGCTAGTCCACTAGAATTCATTAACACTTGTTCATAAAATGAACGAAGAAAGAAGAGGTTCACGCCCCTAATGAAAATACTGATTATATTCCGTATTCATGTCACTGGCTAGACGTTGACTGAAACTGCCTGCTCTAATCATTGGCACTGAATCCAGAGTAATCATTGTTATTTGTAGGTGCAGAGACATAAATGTCAGTGTGAATAACTTTATTTCTGCACAAAGCTCATGTATGATTCTTGTTGTTGGATCTCTTAGATCTTCGTAGCTAGATGTACATTTTAGTGTACTTGTTTTTTAAAAGACTAATCTGTTGAACTAGGAGGAATGGACTTACTAACAAGCAATGACAAAGCCTGAAGGCGCGTAGACATTGATCTGATGGACAGGATAACCTGAGATAGAAATTATGTGTATGCATTATCATCATCATTATCACCATCATATGACAAGCACCATCATCATCAGCTTTGTCTTCTTCCTCTTCCTCTTCTTCTTCTTCTTTTTCTCCTTCTTTTCATTTCTTCTTCTTCTTCTTCTTCTTCTTCTTCTTCTTCTTCTTCTTCTTCTTCTTCTTCTTCTTCTTCTTCTTCTTCTTCTTCTTCTTCTTCTTCTTCTTCTTCTTCTTCTTCTTCTTCTTCTTCTTTTTCTCTTTCTTCTTCTTCTTCTTCTTCTTCTTCTTCTTCTTCTTCTTCTTCTTCTTCTTCTTCTTCTTCTTCTTCTTCTTCTTCTTCTTCTTCTTCTTCTTCTTCTTTCTTCTTCTTCTTCTCTTATTCTTCTTCTTCTTCTTCTTCTTCTTCTTCTTCTTCTTCTTCTTTCTTCTTCTTCTTCTTCTTCTTCTTCTTCTTCTTCTTCTTCTTCTTCTTCTTCTTCTTCTTCTTCTTCTTCTTCTTCTTCTTCTTCTTCTTCTTCTTCTTCTTCTTCTTCTTCTTCTTCTTCTTCTTCTTCTCCTCCTTACTTTTCTTCTTCTCCTCCTCCTACTACTACTCTCCCTCTTCTCCTCCTCCTCCTTCTCCTTCTTTTTTGTTGTCTTTGTCTTGGTTTTCTTCTTCTTGCTCTTCTTCTTGGTCACCTTTTTCCTCTTTTTTTCTCCTCTTTCTTCTTTTTTCCCCTCCTCCTCTTCTTCTTCTTCTTCCTCTTCTTCTTCTTTATTTCGTTTTCCTTTTGCGATTAAAAGAAGAATTGGCACACAGAATTGTGGTTTTCATCAACATCTGCACCGTTGGGCTCCATATTCGATTTCAGCAAAACCTTTGTTAGTCGCCTAATACTACATTCTTCTTAAGAGACAAGGCGTCTAATTTCTCTGTATTTTTCTCAGTCCTTCCATCTCTTTATTTACGAGTTCAGGTTTCTTTCAATCCATTCATCCCTCACTGGTTCAGTCTGTCCGTCTAAATGTCTGCAGGTTTCATTTGTTTCCACCCAATCTTCTGCTTATCCGTTAGTCTGTCAGGATTTCACACTCGTCGAAAGAACGTGTGTGTGTGTTGTGCGTGTGTGTGTGTGTGTGCAAATATATATTCAATTTTGTTCACACATACCAAATACGCAAGAAACATGTATCCCTCGATCACACGAGTTGCTTGCCCTGATATAAACAGCAAATTCACCCGCATTTAGCACATTCCTGACAGCTACTGAATGTTTTAAAGCCTCCTCAATAAAACCATTCACAGAGGGAAGGACGTCTTCAAAAGAAGTGTTGGCAACCTGTATGGAACCCAACACAACATCCGATATCAAGGCTGATTAATCATTTCACATGCCTGAGCTTCCACGTTCTCCTTGATCTGTAAAACCATAATTTCTTCAGACGTTTAGAAAACAGAACTTCCAGGCTTTTTCAGACTCGAGAACAACTTCCAGAACAGGGTTTTCTTGGTGCGTCATCGCAAAAATACAAGGGCCATTGAAAGATGAGAGCTTGTGGCAATAAAAACAGCACGTTATGGAGAGTTAGTTTTCTGTGTTTCGTCACCAATGGAGCGTTAGTTTTCTGTGTTTCGTCACCAATGAAGCGTTAGTTTTCTGTGTTTCGTCACCAGTGGAGCATGGACAGCCAAGCAGTGAGGCCAAGTCATTTTTGAACACACTCGTGATTTTTTTGAAGCCGCCTTGGTGTGGCGGCCAGACACTCGTGTGTGGGTTGGATGTTTTGGCTTCCAGCTCAATCCAGTCTTAAATGGGTACCAAGTAGATTCATGGAAAGTAAAGGCGGGGGTGTGAATGCGAATCACATCACCCACCAAATATCGATTACAACTAGTCAACAATCAAAATGTACCAGACATGAAAGGTAGCTAATCTTAATTAATTTTGGAGTGCTGAAAATGACACTGAAATTTAAAAAAAATATTGTCTGGCTCTATTTTTCAAAATATACGCTACTACTTTACGAAGCTAGGGCATTAATGTAATGTATAAATGTTTAAGGAAAAGAAGAAGAAATGAACAGCAAACATTTAAGGTCCAGAAGAAGGGTTTAATATGATGAAAGAAACTCTTTGGATGAATATTTCACTATTTCCCTAGTGTATATGGGAAGTTTAGTTAATTTTACCCTTAAATCACTTGACCCAGAAAAATGTTTGACAAACAGTTGTTTTTATCGGTCGCACAGACGGTACATTATGCCGTCCCCTTGAAAAGTTTATAGGATAAATTGTTAGTTTTTGCTCCCGAAATTTCGTGGTGTTGAAAAAGGTTGATTGCTGTTGCAGTTGATGACTAATGTGGGCTACCAATGTTGTTACCAATGCTGTTGTAACATTTTCTTCATAGTTCCCATTTCCACTACTAATTTATCTACAGCAGAAATCGTTCTGGAAAGGTTTCCTAAGCTTCTGACTAGGCGACGTTCATAATGGATAAGTCCACAGTTGTGGAAGTTTGAGTACTGGCCTGTCTATGTTTTTTTTTTTTTTTGATACACTGACCTGTGTTTAGTGTCATTCACTATATGTCTATTACATCAAGGAATGCTTGAGTATTTTTCTGGTTTGTTTTTAGCTAAAGCAAGATGTTTTTTTTTTTTTTTTTGAGTCTGGTTCGTGAATGGCATGGAATGCATGGTTTGGTATTTTTAAAATGATTCCCACGTAATGGCATTCCTAACATAGATAGCGATTGTTATGAGTAGAGGCCAAATAAGTCCTTGGTTTTTCTGAAAAGGCTGACCAAGGCACTCTGCAATCTTAACTCTTCAGTTCTAGACACAAACAGGCCGACTTTATTTATGGAAATGTATTCACGTAGTTTGCCTTGGTGTCCAAATAAATCTATGCCTGTGACAAGTGCAATAACGTTATATTTGAACTAATTTATAATGAACATTTCCCCAACTTGGTCATGTTAGGATTCGAGAAGTGTTAGCAGCAGTTGGAATGTTCTGGCAGGGAATTTATCAACATTCGCTAAATTTTCGATACAAATACCCGCTACTCATAGAAATTCTCGTCTGCGAAAAGCCACACATTTTACGACTGCCATGAACAGAAACCTTTCAGGATATGATTACGACATTTCAACAGGAACCATGGGACACTATTCAAGTATTTGCATAAAAAACTGAAAGCGGAAAATACATGACATATAGAACAGGCTATAAAAATATATATTTTTCTCACTTCCAATTTAGCCATTATTCTATTTTGACAATATCCGCGGCGTGAATATAATACGAGCACTGGCGCCTCTGCGATTGGATTTTATTTTTCGTCCTTCTCTTTTCGCCGAGCTGTGACGTCCATATCGTAACTATGACGTTCTTGCTGGATTTAAATATAATATCTTAGAATAGTTTCCTTGGACGTATAGATTCGCACGTGTTTCATGTATTTGCATATGTTTTACGCACATAGTAGTATTTTTGCAACTGTGGATAAGGAATCGGATGGTGGGCTTCGTGGCTGAGTGGTTAACCTGTTTGATGTGAGCTCTAAAGGTGGTAGTTTAAATGTGTTCATTGGGAATTGTATAACTTTAGATTCGTCACTATATAGCATCAATGAAGAAAGTTCCTGCCAAAAGTTTCCACATTGGCAGTGACTGTAGTATTTCGTGAGCTTAGCTATTATGTTATTTGAGACCGCGTTAGCGCAGTCGATAGGAGACTCGCTTTCAAATTCAGCTGCGACTCAGGTGTTCGAAGCCGGGTGGTTAACGGGGTTCACCTAGCCTCTTGGTAATGGGTACCAGAGTTAACACTCTGGGGTAAATGGAGGAACGCTGGTTTACATTTCCCGACTTTACCTTTTATAGCTATGATCGATATAGTGTCATCTTTTGCACATCTTTGGGAACATGAATATCAACTAAATGTTGGCTGCCCTCAAGTTCAGATAGTCAGCAGCTCAAGTGACTATCATCATCGTCATCATCATCAGGTGCCTTGCCGACTGGCGTGGGCGATCATGCCTCTCCATAATGTGCGATCTCTTGCAGCATGTATCAGTTCGTATGCAGACACACCTCCATGCCATGCAACAAGACTGTCAAGCAACTTCTCTCGTTGTCTTTCTCTATCCCTCCTTCCACAGATCTTTCCAGTGGTCACCACATGTTCTTTTTTTCACCCGCAGAACATGATGCTACCTATCGGACGAGGTGATTCCACTGGAATCCCCATTCACGTCGTTATCTGAATTCGTATTATTTTGATGCATAATTTTCTTGGGAAAGTACAGCGGTGGTTTCCCCTTGACTTCCACCGGTTTGTATATGGTTTGACTCCAATAGCCTTTGTCTAAAGAGACTTACCCTGCAAGACAGCAGAGGGAAGAGGTTATGGCGCCTCTTACCCGCCGATTTCCATGTCGTAGAGTTTTGAGGTATTTTATAGAGTTAGCTGTCCCACCAACTAACTCGCCTCCTCTCAATGACCATCACCTGTTTTATTCCACGGCCACTTATTCAATATATTCGTGGCTAACCTCTATATCTAGAGGCCTTTCCACCATCCGCCACCTGCTGGACGCGCCTAGTAGTAGGACAGGCTCCTACCCCAGGCAAGTGACTTTATATTTTCTTATTGCGAAAGCCAGAGTATGGTGAAAATCCAATGCAACCAACCACGATTGTGGAAAGTGCGCTTCTTAATTAATTGTTGATTCAGCATGAGGAATAAATAGCAGGATCGTACATGAAATCATTAGAAATCTCAAAGCTACAGTGATAAAAGTGGTGGTTTAATCATAGTCAAGACATGGACTTCTGAATTATTAGATCGGTTATGTGTGTTAGTATTTCAGATGACGCATAGCGAATAGAAAGCGATGCATAAATAAAATTTATAAATATGAATAAAATAACTAGAAAGATATATATTGTCATCGTCATTCCGACAAGTCTCTTGAAAATCGCTTTATTTTCACCTTGGGCAAGCTAACACCAAGGGGACAGAAGAGTAGTCACAGTTTCATTTAAAAGTCTCGAACTACGGCAGCATTTTCCGCCTGTTTATTCTCGGGACCAAAGTGTCTCTTAATTCCACTGACAAGACATCAGCATGGCGGCTGCTTCGGGATACGTCACTTAGGTGATTTTTGTGTTTGTTTTGTTACTTGTGCGCCTTTGTTTGATTTATATATGTGCTGATAAAGGCTCTACAGCCGCATCGTTCACTTTTTGTTCGTTATATTATTAAACCCGCTGATCTATTTTTCGCTCGGTTTAATATCTTTCAATCATAGGTTTCATTATGATTAGATTTTTCCTGATTATTTGAAAATCTTATATAAGTTTTGAGAGACCAAAAAAAAATGGAAGAATGATGTAGAGAGGTAGAAATATTCTTCTTACAGTCCATCCAGTGTGGTGTACGTGGTCATTTTTTCCAACAACCTTCTGTCTCGTGTACTTTTAATCTTTTTTAACACAGACTGTTTTTTGTGACATGATGTCAAAACAATCCAGGATCTTCTCTCAGGGCCTCTAGCGTCCTCCTTTCCCCCCTCCAATTTTCTCCACTGTCAATGTGTACTCCATGTTTTCTTCTTCTCATGACATGGTCAAAGTAAACAAATTGTCTCAGCTGATGTGGGCAATTAGGTTTCATCGTAAATCAGTTTCATTCAACTTCAACGCTTTTGATCTGTCAAGGGTATTTTCAACATTCGTCAATAAAACCACATCTCGACCACTTTCAAAAACTGTTTTATTAAACGCCCAGTTTCTGTGTATCTTATGGTTGCGAATTATGAACTGTTACACAATCTTTAAAGGAAGAAAAAAAAAAAATAGGAGCTTTTGAACTGTAGCCAAGAAGAGCAAAAACATCGACATCTTACATGATTTGAGAGTCTATAAAATATATCTAAATCATAATGTCAAATGTACGCTGAACTTTTACTTCACATAAAGTAGCACAGAATAGTTATCTTAATTTTTAGCATTCTGAGCCCTTGAGGTTTACTGCTGCAGATATCACTCGTCTCCATCCATCTCTCTGGCTGGCCCTCTCTTCACAATTTTTGACACCAGTTGTTTGCAGGTCTGGCTGGACATTTAACTTCTTTTTTGTCTGCCTTGTGGTCTACGACCATTCCTCTCTCATGTGTATACAGTTTTTACTTCTCTGTCATCTGATATTCTTTCAGTATACCTCAACAATTTTAGTCTGTAAGCTCTCATGATGCCAGTGATCAATAGTGATTTAAACAAATTAAGTGTTACGTCACAAATGGTTGATTTAGGAGAAGCATTTAATTATCAAAGTTGCCCAACATTTTCGATTTGAGCAATCCTTTAATTACTCAGGTTCCGGGAAACAATTTCTGAAAAGCAGGAATAAACCCACTTCGTAAAAGGCGACTTACCTAGAGGCGCTTCCTATAAAATCTGAGTGCTTCAGTATGAGAGTTAAGAAACTAACAGCCTACAAATAAACAAGCCAGATCTGTAAAAGGGATGTGCATTAAAACCTCAAGGACATGGGAAATGATAGACCACATGCACAAATTCATGTTGATTCGAAAAAGAATTTTCGAAGAAAATGTCAAAGTGTGACTGCAGGATTTTTTAAGCGCAATATAAGTTATTTTGTCCATTGGAAAACAAACAAACAGTTCACATTTCTGGGTAACGTGCTTGTGATCTTTCCTGAACATCAACACAAATAAACTTATTGAGAACAGTTGCTGTAGCTTAAGGGGGCTGCACCTTCCCTACAAGTTAAATGGAGTCAAGAAGTCACATCACAGCTCTCGGGGCATTCCAATGCGTGTTTCGTCTACAGCAGCAAAAGACACTTCAGAGTCCCAAAACAGGAAAAAGAAGAAAAAGAAAAAGAAGAAGGACCTCGTCGTGCGTCCGTTCGGCATCGTCCGTCCGGCAGCGTCCGATCGACGTCGTCCGTCCGGCGGCGTCCGTTCGGCATCGTCCATCCGGCAGCGTCCTTTCGGCGTCGTCAGTCCGGCCGGCGGCATCCGTTCGGCGTCGTCCGTCTGGCGGCGTCCGTTCGGCGTCGCCGATCCGGCGGCGTCCGTTCGGCGTCGTCCGTCCGGCGGCGTCCGTTCGGCGGCATCCGTTCGGCGTCGTCCGTCCGGCGCCGTCCGTTCGGCGTCGTCCGTCCAGCGGCATCCTTTCGGCGGTGTCCGTTAGGCGTCGTCTGATCGGCGTCGTCGTCCGGCGGCGTCAGTCCAGCGGCGTCCGTTCGGCGTTGTCCGGCCGGCGGCATCCGTTCGGCGTCGTCCATCCGGCGGCGTCCGATCAACGTCGTCCGTCCGGCGGCGTCCGTTCGGTGTCGTCCGTCCATCATCGTCCTTTCAGCGTCGTCAGTCCGGCCGGCGGCATCCGTTCAGCGTCGTCAGTCCGGCCGGCGGCATCCGTTCGGCGTCGTCTGTCCGGCGGCGTTCGTTCGGCGTCGTTTGTCGGGCGGCGTCCGTTCGGCGTCTTCCGTCCGGCAGCGTCCGTTCGGCGTCGTCAGTCCGGCCGGCGGCATCTGTTCGGCATCCGTCAGGCAGCGTCCGTCCAGGGGCTTCCGTCCGGCGGCGTCTGACCGGCAGCGTCCGTCCGGCATCCGTTCGGCATCGTCGGTTTGGCGTCGTCCGTTTGGCTTCGTCCGTTCAGCGACGCCCGTCCGGCGGCATCCGTCCGGTGGCGTCCGTTCGGCGTCTTCCGTCGGGCGGCTTCCACTCGGCGTTGTCCGTCCGTCCGGCGGCGTACGTCCGGCAGCATCCGTCTGGAGGCATCTGTTCGGTGTCGTCCGTCCGGCGGCGTCCGTCCGGCAGCGTCCGTCCAGAGGTATCCGTTTGGCGGCGTCTGACCGGCAGCGTCCGTCCGGCATCCGTTGGGCGTCGTCCGTTTGGCTTCGTCCGTTCAGCGTCGCCCGTCCGGCGGATCCGTCCGGTGGCGTCCGTTCGGCGTCTTCCGTCCGGCGGCTTCCACTCGGCGTCGTCCATCTGTCCCGCGGCGTCCGTCCGGCAGCGTCCGTCTGGAGGCATCTGTTCGGTGTCGTCCGTCCGGCGGCGTCCGTCCGGCAGCGTCCGTCCGGAGGCATCCGTTTGGTGTCGTCTGTCCGGCGTCGTCCGTCCGTTAGGCGTCGTCTGTCCGGCGGCGTCAGTTTGGCAGCGTCTGTTTGGTGGCATCCGTCTGGCGGCGCCTGTCCGACGACGTCCGTTCGGCGTCGTCTGTCCAGCGGCGCCCTTTCGGCGGTGTCCGTTCGGCGTCGTCTAATCGGCGTCGTCGTCCGGCTGCGTCAGTCCAGCGGCGTCCGTTTGGCGGCGTCCGTCAGGCGGCGTCGGTTCTTCGTCGTCCGTCCGGTGGCATCCGTCCAGCGGCGTCCGTTCGGCGTTGTCCGGCCGGCGGCATCCGTTCGGCGTCGTCCATCCGGCGGCGTCCGATCAGCGTCGTCCGTCCGGCGGCGTCCGTTCGGCGTCGTCCGTCCATCATCGTCCTTTCAGCGTCGTCAGTCCGGCCGGCGGCATCCGTTCAGCGTCGTCAGTCCGGCCGGCGGCATCCGTTCGGCGTCGTCTGTCCGGCGGCGTTCGTTCGGCGTCCGTTCGGCGGCGTCCGTTCGGCGTCTTCCGTCCGGCAGCGTCCGTTCGGCGTCGTCAGTCCGGCCGGCGGCATCTGTTCGGCATCCGTCAGGCAGCGTCCGTCCAGGGGCTTCCGTCCGGCGGCGTCTCACCGGCAGCGTCCGTCCGGCATCCATTCGGCATCGTCGGTTTAGCGTCGTCCGTTTGGCTTCGTCCGTTCAACGACGCCCGTCCGGCGGCATCCGTCCGGTGGCGTCCGTTCGGCGTCTTTCGTCGGGCGGCTTCCACTCGGCGTCGTCCATCCGTCCGGCGGCGTACTTCCGGCAGCATCCGTCTGGAGGCATCTGTTCGGTGTCGTCCGTCCGGCAGCGTCCGTCCTGCAGCGTCCGTCCAGAGGTATCCGTTTGGCGGCGTCTGACCGGCAGCGTCCGTCCGGCATCCGTTGGGCGTCGTCCGTTTGGCTTCGTCCGTTCAGCGTCGCCCGTCCGGCGGCATCCGTCCGGTGGCGTCCGTTCGGCGTCTTCCGTCCGGCGGCTTTCCACTCGGCGTCGTCCCATCCGTCCGCGGCGTCCGTCCGGACAGCGTCCGTCTGGAGGCAACTGTTCGGTGTCGTCCGTCCGGCGGCGTCCGTCCGGCAGCGTCCGTCCGGAGGCATCCGTTTGGTGTCGTCTGTCCGGCGTCGTCCGTCCGTTAGGCGTCGTCTGTCCGGCGGCGTCAGTTTGGCGGCGTCTGTTTGGTGGCATCCGTCTGGCGGCGCCTGTCCGACGACGTCCGTTCGGTGGCGTCCGTTCGGCGGCGTCCACTCGGCGTCGTCTGTTCGGCGGCGTCAGTTCTTCGTTGTTCGTTCGGCGTCGCCCGTCCGGCGGCATCCGTCCGGCGGAGTCCGTTCGGCGGCGTCCGCTCGACGGCGTCCCTCCATCGGCGTCCGTTCGGCGTCATCCGTCCAGCGGCGTCCGTCCGGTTTTGTCCGTCTGGCAGTGTCCGTCCGGCGGCGTCTGTTCGGTGGCGTCCGTCCGTCCGGCTTCGTCCGTTGGGACAGATTATCAGTATACCATGGAAGTAAAGGCGCTCAGTGTGAGGCTGACCACATCACCCACCAAGTGCTGATTGGTATATAAAAATATAGGTCTAGCCCTATATTCCCAATACGCTTAAAGGCGTGGGAAAAGAACCTTTACTTCATAATGGACAAAAAAGAAAATAAATACATTCTAAGATATCTGAATATCAAGGAAGATCTGCTAACAAACAGCATAATGTTCCGTATTTTGTCATATCAAGTGTCATAGCGGAGTGGGGAAATAATTATTCAAAAAATCATGATACCAGGAAGGAATGCAAGGGTCGCTCAACAGGAAGATGGTCACGGGACATAAGTGACTCCTTGAATATGAAAGTACATGAGGCAGGAGAGGTGACGAGAGACTTTCTATCAGGCAGGCCATGACGAGAGCTAGGTTCTGCGTAGGACCTGCTACATGACGATAATGATGATGGCGACCCATTGAGGGTAACTATATAAATATCTATGTATATGAAAATCAATGTTTGTTTGTTACCTATAAACTCGGAAACTACTGAAACAAGGGAATAGAAAAAGTCTTTTCGACAGTGGCAAGAAAAGACAATTTAAATTTTAACTTTTAAGTATCTTCAAGCCTTCTTTAATAATGTCACAATTTATAGTCGACTTATCTTGATTTTTGCAGCGGCACCCCTGACATACGCACCCAGATTGAGAACCTCTGCTGTAATGCCTCGGTCGAGTCAGCAGGCAAAGACTTTGCCAGCTGCTGTACCACGCAACCGGGTCGCAGTTTCCCCCGCTACGACAGACTTAGGCAACAGCAACTATTGTGTTAATAAGAGAGTTATTTCAGTCTATCGCAGTGTATGCAAAACTGGTGTAAGGTAACCATTATTCGTATTCGGCCCGACCGCAAGTATTCGGCCGAATACCGAATAGTTATTAAGTTCACTATTCGGCCTCAAAGCGAATATTCGGTACAGCTCTAGTAGTCACCTGCTACTCTCTCATGTTGGCTTAACTTAACATAGGTGCAAGTTAATAACTTGGGAAGTAAGGGAGGCTTGTACAATTTAATGAAGTTCCGATTACTTAATTTAAAGTAGCTTATGCTCGATGTGCCCCTGACATAAACAATACTCCATTTTGACATGTTTATAGTGACCTCGTTGAAATTCTAACATGCCACACAGTGACATCGACACCAACCTGCATCAATAAGTGTTTTAAGTGCACATCCAGCCAGCACCAACAGATCCTGGAGTCATTCTAAGGACACCCCCACCCCGCATCCCCCCTTCAAAGTCAATAATTTTAGATAGGCTAAGCTTCTTCATCATAGAGAATTTGCAAATGAGGTTAGTAATTCCCATAACGACGCGCTGACGTCCTTTTTTTTTTTCTTACGTATTTATTTATACATTCCATTAAACCTTTAAAAAATTATAGTATCTACATTTTGTCATAAAATAACAATTCTTCTTCTTCCTCTTACTATTGTTGTTGTTATTAGTGGGCACTCAAAGCATAGGCCACTTATGGCCTCGCCCTGTGTGAGGACTGAGCATTACATTACTCACCCCTCGCGGCCGCCCCCCCCCCCTCCCACCCTCCCTTACAATCACATAATTTATTTGCAACGGCGCACCTGCATCAAGCCAGACAACCCCAAGTTTCTTGTTTTTAATAGTTATCATCATTACCATCATGTAGCAGGTCCGTTGCAGAACGTCGCTCTCATCACTGTCCTGCGTAGAGAAAACTTAGTTTGTAGCTAGTTTTCCTTTATTGTGCACTTTCCTATTGTTGGTAATATGACGATGATAATAACTATTCCAGAACAAAAAGAAGTATTTTCTTTAATGATCCATATAAAGAGTGTGTGGCTTATATTAGGTTATATAATATCTCCATAATGTCTTTCTTCTTCTTCTTCTTCTTCTTCTTGATACTTTTTATCAGGGATCGTTGTGTGTATGTGTGTGTGTGTGTGTGTGTGTGTGTGTGGGGGGGGGGGGGGGGAGGGGGTGTTATTCTGTTTTTAGTAATTTTATACTACTTAGTTGCGATATCTGCGCCTTTCCGCCGAACACATCTGATTTCTGCAAAGCGACTGACTGACTGACTTTCTACCCCACTAGGACATTACACAAGCGATGTAAAACTGATAAAACAAAGTGCCACCATGTGGATGAGGCTCACTCGCGGAGAGGTCCCGAAAACCGCTTTCAGCCATTAGACCATATTTATGGCTTGGCTTTTTTGGGGGCCCTGGTAAGAACCAGTGTAGGGCTTCAAAATAACGAAAAATTGCATCCCACAAGAGGATAACTTATGTGTGTAATTCAGCGAACCATTAATAGTCGCAGTTGTGGTTCGGTCGAGGTTCGAATATTTCTGTCTAAAAGGCAGGGAACCTACAGTCTGCATACATATAAACCAGATCTGTATAACGGATGTGTCTTTAAAACTTATGTTTTAGAATAAGACAGGTCAATAAGTGGACTAACAAACAGAACTTCCCGCCGGATTTTACAGCAGGTAAACGCGAAGATGAAGAAGAGCAGACGTCTATATTGGTTGGAAATGTCTTATTAATAACTTTAGCTCCTAAGTTAACCCCATCCTAAAATAGTATTAGGAAATATAATGGGAAGTAAAGGCGGTTTCTGTGATGGTGACCATATCACTCTGCGATGGCTTATTGGTCTAAACGATAGGGATCCAGCTTCATATTCCCAAGAGCCATTTTATTCCTGCATATGCTATCTGACTGAAAGACAGTTCCTCGTGACAAAATGTGACGGACATAAGTCAAGTATCATTGCACTATCATAAACGTGCTAGGGTTGTGTATCTGTTAATGGCGGTGAAGAACTAGCCCCAGAAAAAGTTGGCTGTTTTGGTTTTAACTAGGCCTCTCAAAATTATTAAGGGAGCTCAGCCTTAGATTCCGACGCCTCAACTTGCAACTGCATTTACTCCAGCGTTCTTGCTGGTAACAAAAGCAAGTCTGGTATTCATTACCTGTAGTAACTCACTTCTTGCGTCGTGTTGTAATGAAAATCTTCAATATTATTGAACTGGCGGCCGTTCTTTATTTATTTAATTTGTAGGAACAAAATGAAGTCACATGGAGCATGGTCTCGTGAGTGTGATGGTTGTGAAAGCAGCGACATGTTTCCTCAGCATTACATTGTAATGATAGGCCTATAAGCAAAGGTGCTGCAGCTTTGCACAAAGTAAATGCAAGTGTGGCACTTCTCATGGAGATGGCTGCTACGGGGGCGTTAGGCAAGACTGTTTTGTAGACCATCATATTCAGTTATAGAGATGTACAGGATGGGGGCAATTCCAGAATAACAAAAAAAAAAAAAATACAGTAACAGTTCAGGTCCGTATGGGAAGTGGATTGTGTGTCTTGAGGGTCATTTTCGAAGGACCCTGGACCACATCTACGACAGAATACAACTCAAATGTGTTATCTACCTAGGCATGACACTGTTAAGGCTAGTAGCAGCTTTAGTTGTTGTTGTTAAGACCAGTTTCTCCAAATCGTAAACAAAAGTCGGTTCAAACATTTTGATGAATCCTGACCTCTAATTTTCAACATCTAACAAACACTTTAAGGTCATGTACAGTTAGCTATACATTCTAAAACCATGTGTAATAGTTAACTCATCATTGATAATATAATTCTTTTAATTCAGGTACAACGAAAAACTTGTACCGATTAACTGACATTTCTTCTTTAAGATGGTGGTCACACTGTTTGACTTGTCTACTCGTTGGGCCAACCTTTTTTAACGGATTCCCGAGACTCACTGAAATGATTTCTTGAATGCTGAGGCATGTTTCTTCAAAAACAGATGGTCTACCCAGACGGCGCCCATCATGAACATAACCAGTACTGCGACATTTATTAATAAAACTGCAAACAGTATTAGGATAAGGCACTCGAGTTTCAGAAAGAGACAGAATAAAATATTGAACAACTACATTCGAATACCTGCTAACGTTAAGTAACACATGTTCAAACAAATGTTGAATGTTGAATTAAGAATCAACGTCACAGCACTCGGGAAACTCCCGTAAGCGCTCCGTCATCTTCAGCAGAAAGCGAAGAGTTAAAACTCCTATGGTACCGGTATGTTCAAACAAAAATACTCTTTCTTCAATACATAACACCAATATAGCTAAGCTCAGTTACTAAAACATCAGTATACAGAAGTGAAATTCTAAACTAGCGGTTACATATCGCTTGGAAATAAAGTAATATACAAATTTAATTATAACTGATTTCAGAAAGTCGACAGTCATTAAACATGCACTCTATATTTGATAAGTCTTATTTTGAATGTGTTGTTTATGATTCTATAAAAGCAATGGCAAACTACTGGACGTAAATTTGCCTAGAGAGACCACACAACAGCCAGGGGTTGCTGGGGTTGGTTCTGCAATGTCCTGTAAAGGATACGCAACTAACCAACCAATTTACGTCAATACTTGTCGCAACCTGCTGAAGATATATGTAACCTTTCCTTCTTTTCTCTTCTGGTTTACGCAGGTGACGAAAGAACTGCTGAAAACTGACTGAGTAATGGTTCTGAGAGTTAAAAATGAAGACCTTATCCCAGGGGAAAACGACGGTTTGCCTAATCATCCAATCATAGATAATATCTTATGGTGCATAAATCACACGAAGAGAACGACTTAGAGCCTGAGGTAGAAAGATGCAAGGTGAGAAGAAAATGTCAGAGTCAACTGTACCAAGCATCTGCAGCCGAGGTAGCTTAAGCATCGACAATCAAAAACATATTTTTGTAACGACATCTGAAGTGGTAAAATGGAACACGAACAAAAAGACTGTGTTTATAGGTGCATCGTGACTTTCAATTTACCCTACATACATATCTCTCTCTCTCTCTCTCTCTCTCTCTCTCTCTCTCTCTCTCTCTCTCTCTCTCTCTCTCTCTCTCTCTCCCTCTCTCCCTCTCTCTCTCTCTCTCTCTCTCTCTCTCTCGCTCTCTTAGTGTGAGATCATGTGTGTGTCTCCCCCCCCCCCCCCCCCCCCCCCCCCCCCCCCCCCCCCCCTCCCCCCCCCCCCCTACCACCCCCCCCCCCCCCCCCCCCCCCCCCCCCCCCCCCCCCCCCCC
>CAJHNH020006090.1:72500-85000 GCA_905116865.2 Candidula unifasciata
TTCGAACAGTAAGCACTTTGAAGTACATTTCAACATGATTTAAATATTAAAACTTAGATTGAAGACTCAAAATTGGCAGAGCTGTTGAAACACGTCCAAACATGACCGAAAACCGGATATCAAAACGACGGTAGTAACATGGGACTTCTAAAGCGATGCTTGCCATTCTGCACGGATCACACCCATCTCCGCCTTTCTCAAAATGCTCTGTGAGTAAATTACAACTACAATGTGTTCACAGTTATTATTTAAACTAGAGAAAGGTTACAACAACCGGCCTAACCTCCATTCTCAAATTAGATGTCGCATCATATGCCAGGCTTTGTTACTTTGAGGCGACGTCCAATTACATTTGCTGAGAGTTAAGTTAGGTCAAGAACTGACATCACAGCACTCGGGGCAATTAAATGCGTGCTCCGTCCTCATCTTCAGTAGCCAGTGCAGATTTGCTAAGAATCCCCATGAACTTCGTTTCAGTTTAATTATCCCAGTATTCAACACTTTGATAGTGTAGGATTGTAGGTGATACAACTTTTTTACCAGGTCAGATTATTCATATTAAAATATCCACATTGCACTCTAACCAGAGGGACCGGAACCTGGGAGCTTAGATACCTTAAGAGATACTACTGACTCCTAGTGGGGGTGGGGAGTGGATTAGGGGGTGGGGGGGGGGTGGGGGGGGGGGGGCTGAACACAATTTAATCCATATGGAGGCTAAACTGCTTCAGCCATGTTCAGAGTTTTTCAGTCTGTGTGTGTAAGTGTGTGTGTGGATTTTTTTTCTTTCCAGTTTCCATTTGTGCATATATTATTACAAATAAATTATTATATTTATTTGCCATTGAGCACATAATAATAATAATAATAATAATAATAATAATAATAATAATAATAATAATAATCACATTATTATTGTTACTACTGCAACCATCCTCAATACCACCACCAATACCACAACCAATACCACCACCATTAATACAACAGCTACTACTGCTACTGCGACTACTACTGTGACTACTTCTACTACTGTGACTACTACTATTGTGACTACTACTACTACTACTACTACTACTACTACTACTACTACTACTACTACTACTACTACTACTACTACTACTACTACTACTACTACTACTACTGTGACTACTACTACCATCACTACTGCTACTACTACTACTACTACTACTACTACTGCTACTACTACTACTACTACTACTACTACTATTACTATTACTACTACTATTACTATTACTACAACTACTACTACTACTACTACTACTACTACTACTACTACTACTACTACTGTGACTACTACTACTGTGACTACTACTACTGTGACTACTACTACTGTGACTACTACTACTACTACTACTACTACTACTACTACTACTACTACTACTACTACTACTACTGTGACTACTACTACTACTACTACCACTACTACTACTACTACTACTACTGTGACTACTACTACTGTGACTACTACTACCACTGCTACTGCGACTACTACTGTGACTACTACTACTACTATGACAACTACTACTACTACTTCTACTACTACTGTGACTAATACTACTACTGCTGTGAATACTACTACTACTACTATTACTACTACTACTACTACTACTGTGACAACTACTACTACTGTGACTACTACTTCTACTGTGACTACTACTACAAATACTGCTACTGCGACTACTACTATGTCTACTACCACTACTGCTGTGACTACTACTACTACTACTGTGACTACTACTACTACTTTTACTACTACTACTACTACTACTACTACTACTACTACTACTACTACTACTACTACTACTACTGTGACTACTACTGCTACTACTGCTGTGACTACTACTGTGACTACTACTACTACTACTACTACTACTACTACTACTACTACTACTACTACTACTACTACTACAACTACTACTACTACTACTTCTACGACGACGACTATTATTATTAATTATCTTAGAAAGTGGGGTTCCCGACGGTCTTCCTTCTGAAAACATGAAAGGAGCTGATGTTGCCTACTTTATTCGAGGTCTTTCTTGCAGCTCTCTCATTGCTGTTTTGCAAAAGAAATTTAAAAAAAAGTGGTGGCAAAACATGCCTTTATCTTAGGCCGTATTTTGTTTATTGCTTATTACTTATTTGAGATTTCATTTTAATTACTGCAGTTTGTATCCATTAAATATGTTTACTGTAGTATGCACCTGACAAAAAGAGGGAAATGTGCCAGGAAATGAAATGTGCAATCTATTGTTTTTGTCTTCTTTGTTCAAATTTACGACGGGGAAACATTGCTTTAAATATGTTTATGTTGAAAATCTTTTCCATCAATTTTAATATCGTGAATATTTTTATAAGTTCAAGATATCTTTTTCTAATTAAAATAGTAAATAGTTATCTCCTTTTTATTGGCGATTCGGAAGGTTTTTTCCCTCTGTTTTTAATTACCAGTAAGCAATCGAAATGTCTATAAGCCACTATTTGTTCCCCTCTTCTTCTAAAGATTCACACTGTTCTTAGCTAATTTATAATTTGTTTCTCTTTGTGTGTGTGTTGTGTGTGTGTGTGTGTGTGTGTGTGTGTGTGTGTGTGTGGATTGAACATTAAAAGGCAAATTCGGGCCTTTTCTCATGTAATAAATGATAAAAACATCTTTAATATGAGAATAGTTTATGAAAAATCTAGAGAATACAACGATCATCATCATCTTATTGATTATAGCAAGACATTTGATTGTGTTTCCAGTGCATTTGGTGCACTTAATTGAAAATCTTTATCAAAAACAACAAGCAGCCCTCAGAGCTGCTAGTGAAACACCGGACTGGTTCGAGGGGCAAAAAGGAGTAAGGCAGGGGGGCATACTTTCACCATACTTATTTAATATATACGCAGAAAATATAATAAAATATATCAAAAATGACCAGACTTGTGACAGTTATGATCCAATCAAAATTGGTGGCAACAATATTCCGGAACTTCGCTACGCAGACGACAAAGTCCTCCATTCGAACAGCGTAAAGGGAATAGAAAATGTAATATTGTCTTTCCAAAAGCACAGTGAAGATAAAAATCTGTTCTTGAATTTAGAGAAAACGTAAATAATATCCACAAATAAAACTTCATGTCACCCAAAAATTATAATAAAAAATGAAGAAATTGAAAATGTTACAAAATTTGAATATCTAGACTCTATAATAAATAGCAATGGAGACTATTTAACATAAATTAAAAGGAGGATGGCCATAGCAATGCAATGATTAAACACCATTAAAAGTCTGTTGATAACCACCAGCAAGGAGATCAGAATTATAATTTTGAGAGCATGAATCTTTCCTGTTGCAACATACGGATGTGAGTCGTGGACTATCTCCCAGTCCTTAAGAAAGAGAATGGTTGCTTATTAGCTGAAATGATATAGAAATATTCTCATAATAACTCAGAAACAGAAGAGGAGAAATACTGACATCTCGAAAGATCTGAACATCAGGGAAGATTGGCTAATAAACAGCATCCTGTCTCGGACGCAGAAATATGTTGATCATATCAAGCGCCTCGACGGATTGGAAAAAAATAATAGCAGAAGGTATGGTAGCAGAAAGAAAGGGCAGGAGCCGACTAGCACGAAGATGGTCACAGGATATAAGTGACTCCTTAGGTATGAAAGTATATGAGGCCGGAGAGCTTGCGAGAGACCGAGTTTCTTTCTGGTATAACGTGATGAAAGCGACGTTCTGCAAAGGACCTGCTACATGATGAGGATTTCTGTTCTTCTCATTTTGAACCAGAGGGCACCTTTGGTAACAATGTTGTGAATGAAATTCTTCATACTCATTTGGTCATGGTAGCACTGGTAATTCCAGACCAGATTTTAGCATCTCATTAGGCTAGCTTTCAGTAAAATGCCTATGAAATGATAAACTTTTAAGATTATTTTTTTCTTCCCTTTCTGTACGTCCTCTTTTACCGCTTCAGGTGTCGAGTGAGATATGATGTTCTACTTCGTGCTCTTCTGGCTGCTTCGAACATAGATACATTGTGGTTTCGTAGTTCTCTGATCTTATCTTCGCATCTTGTTCTTAGTCTAGCTCTTGCTCTACGTCCCTATCCTCTTTTGGTGTATGCCTTGTGTGGTATAGCATCTGAAGGCATTCTCTCTAAGTGGGCAAACCATGCGATTCGCTGTCTTTGTATGTAATTTAGAATTGGTTCTGTGCCGACTTTATCTCGCATGGTCTCATTCCTTATTTAATCGCTTTTGGTCACTCCTTCGTTCTTTCGCAGACACCTCATTTCCATGGTTACTATTTTTCTTTTCTTCTGTTTTATTGAAAGTGACAATGTCTGTCATTGGTAGCACAGGGTGGGAATAAATATGCTTTGTATGAGATGTTTCTTTGTGCTAACTGGGATTGCCTTATTCTGCAGGAGGTTTAGATTATTACAAATCATACATTCAGATATATGAGAAGAAAAAACGAGGAACGTAACAGACTTGGAATGATCCTAATGTAAACTCCCCGATTTGATTGAATTCTACTGTGTGGGACATAATGATGAAATGTGTAGATGAGAATGGGTTAAATGTAACACAGTTCTAGCACAGCCAAAGTTCGTGTGACGATTGCGTTAAACAACACGATGAAAGATCTTGATTAGAGTGTGTTAGACTGTTGTGTGCTAATTGTGATGGAAGTGTCTAGCACACATACCAAGTTTCCAAGTTTACACTATGACACACGGTCTTCAAGCACATATCAGCAGTTCACCGTCACAAAATTTGTTCACAACACTAGCATGTCCACTAACACGCTCACACAAAATGATGAATTACGAAACAAGTCATTGTCATGTGAACATAACAACTTTTAATAGCTACACCTTATGTTTCCTCTACTCATAGCAGTTTCTAGCGGCGCTTCACAACTCAAAGCTCCACTCGCTGTCGATCCTTAAACTAGTATGTAGCTGCTTCAGTGCCCACGGTCGCTAACAAACCCTCTGGGATGATAGTAAGAATGAGCACACTTTAATATTCCTACCCTGCTGGGCCGAGTTTAATCTAACACATTAAACAGGCACGTCCGTTTTCGACTGACTGAACTTCTGTAACACTTTCAGTTCCAGTGATAGGCACAAAGCTGCACGTCAGTGAACGCCGAGGAATTCTACAGTAAACTGGTCAGACTCTCAATCACTGAGCCTCATCGATACACAACCAATGACCAGACGCCAACGAGGAACACTTACTGCCTCATGTAGACTGATTGCTGACTTCACACATGCACCACCCTAGGCGTCAGCACAGCAAGACAATATCCGCTCACTTTCTATATCCAACTCTGATCGATTCTGGAATCTTGCACAGTGTAATGTGTCTCTTCCGCACTTAATCTCTCTTCTGCAAATTTAACAGTAGCTCTGTTTTCTGGGTGTTATGTCACAGTTCATTCCAGCCAGACTGCTCTTCTTTCCAGCTGCCACGTAACTTTAAATGGCAGTTGACGACAGTTGACGCATTTCACAGGTTTATTGTCAATGCAACACAAGCGACAAGAATCAACAGTAGAACTAATCACTTACGCCATTCAAGCAATCTCGCCTTGCTCACGCTCTAAGTCTCCAGCCACGCTTCAGTCGATGGACACTGGCATGTACACGACTGGCATAACAAACAGGCCGTGGAGCACAACTGATGGCCTTAACAATAATTCAACACCGCTCTATTTCTTGTCGTTCAGGATTAACATTCACTCTATTCTCATCCAAATCGACGTGAACACTTATCATTCTGGATTCAGCTTCACGTTCTTTAAATCTGGGACCCAGTCGCCGAATGACCACCTCATACTCAATCCCTCAGATCTTGGTTCTTGACACCCCTGTCGAAACCAACGAAAGGCTCAAGGCCCGCAGCTAGGATCGAACCCGGTACCCCATCGTTACAAAGCTCGTTCGCAACGCCTATGCCACAGACGCCGACACAGATCAACACATAACAACAGAATCGAACAGGTCAACACACAATTGAATGTTGACTCAAGATGCCTTGACATCTTGTGGTTTCACCCGTCAACGAGCCTGTCCTAGATCCACATAGACCAATACAAATGTGAGACAGTGAGAGTTAAAGAATTACCTGTTTAAGTGTTGGGAGACATAAAAGGTGACATAGCTAGAATCGAGAGGATTAAAGGATCATTAGATGCAAAGGTTTTTATGGCTGAAAACGACAAGCAGGAGCAACCAGTGATGGATACAACTGTAACAGAAAGTCAAAACAAACGGGTTTTCTTTTATTAGCAGAAACGCAGAATATAATTATAATTACAATAAAATAAGGTACACCAGAATGCAGCATCAAAGTAGATTAGCCTTAAAGTAGTCAAATGTAAATATCGACTTTATTTCACCGAGGCACCCCTATAGTTCACTTTTCCTCTCTCGCCTGCCAAAAGTGTAACACAAATCATAAACTCTGTAGCTCCAATAACTACCACATGGATTCTAAAATTTAAAATTTCGCAGATGCTGCTGTTTTCTTGAAGCAGCGAATTTCTGTGATCTTTGCTTGACTAATAATTTCCATATCCCTGAAAAATACAATCTACAGTAACTGACACACGTGTGCAGATTGTTGGAAAGCAGTTTACATGTACAGCGATACACGGTGATTATTTTGATAGCTATGCCCCACTCAACAACAACAACAAAAACAACAACAACAACAACAACAACAAATCAGCAAAATACAGGAGCCTTATGCGTTGGTTTCGACAGTGATACTGAGAGCTGACCGTTTAGGAGGCACAGAACTAGTGAACGTAAAATTTGCCTATAAAAACCACAACTGCCCACACACAAAAAAAAGCTAGGGTTGGTTCTGCAGCGTCCTGTAAAGGATACGCAACTAACTTTCACTTTAACTTTACTGAAGACATGCTCATCGTTTGCTTTGAATAGGTTTTTTCCCCCCACACACCGCAAAAAAAAGAAGGAGGGGGGGGGGGGAGAGAGAGAGGGTGGGGGGGTGGGTGGGAGAGAAAACTAAATGGTCATCTATGTTTGCATTAGGTTAAAAATATACATACAAGGACGCTGTTGTTAACGGACTGCATGCCAAATGTCAACAACTTACACCAAACGGTTACTGATTATTTAATTTTGGCAGGACTTCTGATTCACAACTGACCACGAGATTGTGTCTCGTCTTTCCTCATTGATCTCTTCCGCCTTGGGTGTTCAATGCCACACGTATCTTGCAAGGGCTTTCTGTCTAGCTTGTTATGACTGTGGGCTACACTCCAGAACAAGATCATTATACTTGGTCATTCCAAAGATACTACAATATATTAATAACGTAACAGAAAATGTATTGATCGGCACTCATAGAAAAAAGTAGAAAGAAAGCAGAACACACTAGACAACATAAAAATCGAAAGCTATAGTTACTGTGCCGGGGAATAGAACCTGTCACCTCAGACAGCGTGTGCGCCTCGCTATGGAAACAAATGCACTAAGAACATGGTCATCTAGGCACCCATCAAAAAAGTGTCTTATTGGCCATATCTATTCTACAGTTTGCAATCCACAATTCTTGAATACGGATAAAATTAATTTCAAACCATTGAAATGGCACCATAGGTTACAGAAACGTACATTAAAGAAGCATAGGTCGAACAACAAGCACAGCAACAATTCAAGAACACAGTAGACCTTAATGCTTTGTCTAGACTACACAAACATTTAAGAAAGCTATTTTGATTGGTAGGTTCCGGTGTGTATTCGTCATTCATATAAACAAACAGAGGGGGAACCCTTGAGGCTGTTAAAATTATATATTAGTAAAGTAAGAGAAAATGTATTGATCGGTACTCATAGAAAGAAGTAGAAAGATAGAAGAACACACTAGACAACATAAAAATCGAAAGCTATAGTTACCGATTGTTACTGTAGTATGCACCTGATGATAAACAGCGAAATATGCCAAGAAATAAATGGTGTAATCTAGTGTTCGTGTCTTCTTTATTCAAAACTCAATTTAGATCTTTACCATACTAAGTGAAATTCAGTTATGCACATTTTTATTTGGGTCTAAACAGGGACATATGGTAAACATTTTTTAGGAAAAGATAGCCAAGAAAATATTATACACATTATTGGCAAGACTGACCAAGGAAATCAGTTAAATTCCCCACCACTCCCGCCTCCTGCATTTTAAAACGTGCGGTAGGCTAGATTTCGTCACCTATGGTGCCTTAATTAACTGGTAAAGATGCACACACTTTGACCAATAATTTTACTCAATAAAATACACTGAACAATTGAGGTTTCCTTGTAACGCAGAATTGTAAAAAAAAGTACGCAGAAATTGTCGTTATCAGCAGCAACAACTTCTTCTTTTCTTCTTCTTTTGTCGTCTCACTGTTATCGGGTTGTAACCCAGTGTCGTGGTTTCTGTATTTGTCTTGATATTCTCGGGTGGCTTGAGTGATAGATTTGTTCAACGTTTGGTAGCTTTCATCTACACCATTCACCCATCCCTTTCTTGGTCTTCTCCTTGCCTTCCTCCCAGATGTTCTACTGTAAAAAGTCTCATATGCTGTCTGGTCTGGCGACATTCTCACTAGATGGCCGAAACATTTTATTCTTTGTCTGTCAAAACAATCCAGACATGGTCTTATTCCCACTTTGTAAAACAACAATAATCCAAAATATTTAAATAGAAAGAAAGACAGCTGTTTATTGTAACACACATTTCTGGCTCGGTTATCCTGGAAGACCAAGTTACGACATCTTCGCTACGACATGGACTTGAAAACATTATCACAATGTCAGCTAACATTAGCCACTAAGCCAGGGCTTTTCAACTAAGTTGACTCAGGGGCCAAAATGTTTAAAAATGGGGATCGTCACGGGCCAGAAACCCCAGCCCGAACATAGACAGACCAAAAATGCAATACTGCTAGCAGTGATCCGCGAGCCACTTGCTAGGCCTTGGCGGGCCAGATTTGGCCCGCAAGCCGCCAGTTGAAAAGCCTTGCACTATGCCATCACGATTCCCCTATCTGATGTGTGGATGTGTAAAAATGCACAAACAAGAATGCATAGTTTTTCTAAAGTATACGTTTTAGTCGATAAAATACAATTTATCACTGTCAAGATTTCGTTAAAATGCGGAACAGAAAATAACATTCAAGATATCTTGTTAACTGCAACGTAAAAAAGAAAGCCACGGGATTTAAAAAGACAGACAGCTTGGTGTTAAAATATGTGCCAGAAGCACGTGAGAATAACGAGAAGTGCGCGCAGGTGCAGCACCGAGAGAAAACCACCTCACGTCCAGAAACATTGGGTTCTGTTTAGTGTTAAATGCTTACTCGGCGTGAGCGATTAAGACAAGACCTTGAAGGCTGTAGGTACTCACTGTTGAGTTCCAGCTTCTGTGGTGTTTGGGAGGAATCAGTGAGTACACATGTGGAAATCGGAGGCATCGGGATAATACTGCAGTAATGCATACCTACACACGGTCAAGCCTGACGCGCTCTGGTGAGAGAGAGGACTGATGTGTCTGCATCTTTAGGTATGTAGTGTTTGATGTGTTAAATTACCGTTTATTTTGAGTTTCCTAATTAGTGGTTACTGCATAGTAACTGTGCAGAGTGGTCATTTAAATGTAGAAAACGTGTGTCTACTAATTTATTTCATTCCACAAAGTAAGTCAGAAAAAACATTACAGGTTTTAGAATACAAGTATCAAAAGGCAATAAGTGTCTTTCCAAAGTGAGACGCTGGAGGTAATTAAATGGCTTAGCATTGTTGTATGGTATACTATCCTAGTGAATTCTTATCCTGAGTTAGCCCTTGACAGCGTGGTTGGCCGTTTTGTTGTGTTGTACTAATCCAACACATTCTATATTAGTAAACCCTAATTAACAGCATGCTTTTCATGAAGACAGTTGATCTGTTCTCCCACCACCACGACCCCACCCCCTCTCCCGTGGGCCACCACAGTATACGTTTGTATATTGTTTATATGTGAGTATATTGTTTATGTGTGAGTATATTGTTTAAATGTAAGTATATTGTTAATATGTGAGTATATTGTTTATATTTGAGCATATTGTTTATATGTGAATATATTGTATATATGTTAGTATATTGTTTATATGTCAGTATACTGTTTATATGTGAGTATATTGTTCATATGAGAGTATATTGTTTATATATCAGTATATTGTTTATATGTCAGTATATTGTTTATATGTCAGTATTTTGTTTATATGTAATTATAACGTTTATATGTTTGTATATTGCTTATATGTGAGTGTACTGTTTATATGTGAGTATATTGGTGATGTGTGAGTAAATTTTTGAATATTTTTAGAATTAATAGCTGAAAACGCAGAAGACCTACAACAACTATTAGATATTGTTCTACTAGGTTAGTTACGTATCCTTTACAGGACGTTGCAGAACCAACCCCAACATCCTCTGGTTGGTGTGTGGTTTTTCTAGGCAGATTTACGCCCAGTAGTTTGCCATTGATTTCTGGACCATTTTTCTACTAGGAAGTTCAAAAAAGGGACTTTCCTTGAATATCAAGAAAACAAAAAACAATGGTTATATTAAAGGAGAAGATAACTCCAAAATATGACATAGCAATAGAAGGGAAAGTGCTTAACCAGGTCAATAAATTCAAGTATTTGAGAACATTCATAACATCAGATGGACGATGTGTGACAGAAATTAAGAGCAAAATAGATCAGACACAGGCAGCTTTTCAGAAGAGGATAAGTATTTTATGTAATAAATCACTCTCACTAAAAATAAAAAATAAAAAAAAACGAGTATTAAATTGTTACAGCGAGCCTATTCTGTTGCATGGTAGTGAATATCGGAATGGGAGCAAACAATTTAGGAAGAGTTTGGAGGTAACTGTGGTTCTTGAGAAAAATGTTGAGAATACCCTGATTACCAGAATAACCAACATTGAATGCCTGGAAATGGCTAATGAAAGTATATAATATTATATACAACAATAAGAAGGAAACAAACAAAGTTCTTTCATCATGTAATGAGAAAAGTAGCACTGGCAAATATGTGACGACTGGACAGATCACTGGCAGAATAGGCAGAGGCACACCAAGAGAAATTATGGTGGCTGGCTTAAGACAGTGGCATGAAGGAACATCATCGATAGAATTGATCCATAACACCAGTCACTGAGATCTGTGGTGACGCATAAATGCCTACGCTAGCTGGCAAGGCACTTGATGATGATAACATTGTTTATATGTTTGTATATTGTCTATATGTGATTATATTGTTTGAACAGTTTTTTTCCAGTGGTCTCATTTTAGCAGTCATAATATTACCATATTATAATTTATGTACAATTAAATATATGGATACATATGTATGACTGACTCACGCTGCATACAATGTGAGCAGAAGTTAGCCTCAAATCAATTGTTTCTGCAGATAAGATCGCTGAAAAATGCTAGCTGGAGATTTTTTTTTTTTTTTTTACGTATCCAGAAACCATGAGTTGTAAACCCTTTGGCTCGGTAGTATGGATATCGCAACCCTTCGGCATTGATTCCATTATAGGTACCGTTAATCTGGGAGAAATGTGGCTTTTCTGCCTACCCCCGGGAGTGAACCCGGACCACAAGGAGTTCGTCACCCGGCCGCCGCAAAAGTCAGGTTTAACCAACTTCGCTAGAGAGCCGGGCGCTGAAGATTGTTAAACAAACAGAAAGTATGCAGTCGAACATATACGTTTTGTGTAATTGAATATATTATATGGAGCATATGCACCGAGATAAAATTATTTGGGCAAACAGGCATAATTTTCTTACAGAAGAAAGGTCTAAACGTATTTTCGGAAAACTGAAATTGGTTGGACCAGTATTAAACTTACCTATTAGGAAATATTCTTGAAAGTGAAAACAAATAGAACGGAATACATCTCATAATAAAGGCCGACTGTTCTTTAAAAAAAAAAAAATACATAAGTTAAACTGATAATGCAATACACTTCATTGTTTGGAAAGGGTCCATTCATCATCATCATGTGAACTGTCAACTGGCTTAGGGGCTCATGCGTCTCCACAAATCACGATCCCAGGTTGACTGGAACAGCTCTCTTGATGATATCCTTCCATAACATCGTTTTAGCCTTTCCTGCATCTTCTCTTTTGGTCTGCCTCTGCCCCCTTTTTGCACTGATATTTCCAGTTGTCACGATGTTTTCCAACGTCTCTCTTCTCATTATGTGGCCAAAGAACAGTGTCTGTCTCTTTCCTACTGTTGTATATAGTGATCTACTTTCATTTGCTTCCTTCAAGCAATCGTTGTTAGTTACTCTGACCATCCAAGGTGTTCGTAACATTCATTTAAGAAACCATATGGGTTGGGTTTTTCCATTTTATGCGACTACTAAAGTCTCACATCTGCTCTCTGTGTTGTTTTACCGC
>CAJHNH020006090.1:92500-107500 GCA_905116865.2 Candidula unifasciata
TAATATGTGACAGATATTGGAACAAGAGGCGGAAAGTGACAACGGTAACCATGGCAAGACACTCTTAAAATAGTATGATATGAGACAGATATAGGCACAAGAAGCGGACAGTGACACTGATAACCATGGCAAGACACACTTAAAATAGTATGATATGAGACATAGATAGGAACAAAAGACGAACAGTGACACTGGAAACCATGGCAACATACACTTGAAAAAGACGGATTTCAGACAGACACAGTTTACAAGGTTGGAGACACGCAGTAAAATGATAAACTATATATAAAATAAAGGTACAAGACAAAATAATATACGGCATAGCGACACATACATATATCACCAGACTGACAGAGACATTCTAGCCTAGAAATGTCTGTGTTTGTCTTTCAATTTGTGTTTAAAAATTATTTGTATTAGAAGATTTTAATGTACGAATAATGTCTTAGGGCCTGATAGGAATAAAATTGTCAGAGAAAAAACTTGAAATAGAGAAACATAAGACAAGTATAGGCCCACGAGGTGGGCGAAAATATCGTCGATAACCATAACAAGACACACTGAATTAGAAGGACAAAAGGCAGATAATAACCAACAACGTGGAGGTAGAAATGCTTAACCATGATAACTAAGATACAAATATAAAACAACAAAAATGAAGTTATGTTGTAGAAATGGGTTTACTGAGTAAAGGTTTTGACAGTTTTTAATAAATGGTTCTGACAACCTTAAATTTAAAAAAAAAAAAAGAAAACCTGCGAGATGACAAAGACAAAAAATAACTGGAAATTAGGTGAGCCACTATAGGGCAAAAAAACCATGAGTGATTTTAGCTATTTGTTCTTTCCACAGTTCTCTCTTGCTTAGGATTTGTTCACATATCACTTCGCCATCATGTTTAGAACTGTTTGACCCATCACTTTTTTTATTTGTTTAGAAGACCGTTTCATCAGACAGCAGCCTTTGCTTTCTCTGATCTTAGTTCAGCAGAGTTTAATTAATTTACCAATGCACATATTGCAAGTAACAGATATTGATTTAATCTGTGGTTTTAGCTATTATCCCGAAGTTTGTAGAGAGTGTACTTTGAGATACATTCATCCGGCTGATAAAGTAGTTATAACCCTAGGCTCTCATTCACGAAACTGAAGTTGGTGCTCGGTAAAAGTAAAGTAAAGGACTTTTTTCTACACTTTCAGTTGATTGGGAATATAGGGCTAGACCTATATTTTATAGACCTGTCGGCCCTTAGTGTGTGACGCGGCCACCTTTACCTCCTAGGACTGTACCTTGTACCTACTCCAGGCTGGGTCAAACTGGGAGCCAAGGCCATTTTTTTTAAAAAAAATCCTGCCTCTATCAGAACCCGAACCCAGGACTTTCCCATCCGCAGACGAGCTTCTTGCCGCTACAGTAACTCCGCGTCCTCGGTAAGGGATGGAGATTTTTTTTTCCTATTTAGGGCAAAAATAAAGGTTCGTCCCTGCAAAGTTCTCCAGCGACTGCACTAGACATGCAGCTTTAAATCCTCAGACTGCCGACCCTTCTGGTCTACATCTCATTAAAGTGGAACATACAGGTAGCTGATTAAAAAAAAATATGGAAACATTTCTAGTGCAGTTAGCTAAATCAAAATATGTTTAGCTCTTTCCTTTGGATTTGCATTTTCAAGAGTCAAGGCTTCAAAGTCACCATCCGACATCCTGGTGCTAACAGGCGCGACGCCATGAAGAAAACATAGGGGAGGGGGGCGGTAGTTCAGCCCCCTAATAATTTTCTAGTGAACATCGGGCTCACGGGAGTTAGGCCTTGTTTAATTGAGCATTAGTAATTTTTTTTCTACCGAATGTTAAATTGTTCGTTTTTTTTTTTTCTTAAAACTGTTGATACAGTCCGTTTTCCAATCGTTTCTGTTTTTTCTTATCCCTTATATTCCATTTGCTGTTTATCTGCAACCTCTGTCAATTAGTTTTTCTATTGCATTAAACTTGCCTTCCACGTCTTTAAGGGTTTTCAATCTTTCGCTGGCTTGTGTTAAAACTGAAATAACATACGAATTAATAAAAATGTAGCTTAGTTTTAATACTATAAACTTTAAAGTGTTATGTGTTGTTCAGACTTTTAAAAGCTGCTTTGCTTGACCAGTGCGAATCTGTTTGGTTTCTTTGTGTGCCTTTGGCAGGTAAACTGATGTATTGCTTGAATTATTTCTATATCCTGTATCCTTTCTGATTAGCTTTTATTGTCTTCAGTATATTAATCTACTCATAAATGATTTCTAACGCGTCTGTTGCTGCCTCGCCATCTGTTCTTCTCGGCATATCATCGCTGCTTTTAACCAGTAGAATAATATAATCTTCAAAATTCATGTTCTCAAACTGTTTTTTTTTTCTCACTAGGTTAATGCCATAATTTCCTGCACACACTTTTTCTTTCTTGCTCTGTTATCATCGTGTGTCTAAGTTGGCACTGTTAAAAGAATGAGTACATAGACTACATATTGTGTCAACTCTGTTCTTTTATATTTTATACGAGTTCCAAGAGTAATTTACACATCAACTTATTGTTTTATCAATTTTTAAGACTTATCTACATTTTTATAAACACTCATCTTTAAAACGGTTATTAGAGACTTCAAATATCCATGTAAATTAACAAAACGATGATCTTCTTTAGGTCAGCCAAATGGAGATCGATGGTCGATCTCAGAAAATTGGGCTCAGTTTGCTGGGCCGGGAGATCTCTGAGCTCAAGAAGGGCACATCCGACATGCTCAGTGAGTTAGAATCTAGCATGATATATGTACATGAGAACATTGACAAGCAGGACAGCCTAATTAAGGCCGTTTTAGAAGAAACAGTGATCCAGACAGCTCGAGAGACCACGGCCCAAATTTCTAAACAAATGGAAGAGATGCTTCTCAATGCTGAAGCAATGCAGGTAAGCTGAGAAAATAAGTCACGTGTGTTAATTACCACGACTGTATAAATGAATGTATGTGGAGCAAGCATGCGAATGAAAGTATGCGAATGAATGATGGTTAGGCAATTACGAGATTCAAAGTATGGGAATGAAAGGCTGAAAAAAAAAAAAAAGAACATTCAAGAAAAATAGATTTATATTATAGATAAAGATACGGTACTCCTTTTAAAGCACACTAAAATAAAAGTTAAAAGCTGATAGGAAACATAAAAATTGAGCGATATAAGTCGGAAGATGAATTTAAAAGATTGGCCAACAACGGCATCTGTTTTTCAGATTATGTAACTAAGGATAGAGATAATCTGCTGGACAACGATAGCAATAAATCTGCATTTTGAAAATGGCACCTTATCCACTTAGTATATCTCTTGTGTCATTAAATACTAACATAACTAACTTACACTGAAGGTGGACATTTTCATTATGATGGCCCTATGATTGTACATTTCGTTATGTGACAATGTGACTGTACTATGAAAAAAAAATAATAATAAAAAAATTAAAAATAAGTTAACCTTATTAAAGTTCATTTGCTTATTCAGTCATTCATTCATTCGTTCGTCACAAACTGGATGCGCAAGCTGGTCTGAAATTCGACTTTTCCAGCCATCATATTTCCATAGAGTAATTGTATTTTATGTATAATGCATGCTATTTTCATTTAGCGTCCTCTTCCAAACTATTTATGTATTCTACTTAGCTGAATACGGATCAAATACCTGTGAACATATTCTTTACTCTATACAAATGGCCTAAAGAGGTGTATGGTCCTATAAATGATTTCTTTAATATTTTACACTAAAAATTATAGAAAAATAAAATATCAATTATCTTTAGAATTGTAAACGATGCGTCTGAAAGATGTACATTTTATCACAAATCAATTTTCCCTGACCTATTAACTTCTATCATTTTGTCTATTACGATTATGGTTAGCAAGTAATGAACCCGTTTCCCGACAGTGGTCCTTAGTGTTAGACTCAAAATGTTTTTATAGACTAATAAGCACTCGATCGGTGGGAGTTAAATTTATGCAAGCTGCCTTTACTTCCCAGAATATTTCTCAGTAATCATTTTAGGCTGGGTCGACCTGCACTACGATTATATATCTCCTATAACTGTGTTTTAAATTTTTTGTTTAAACCATGCTGATATATTTCTTTCCGCGGATGCTTACAGTTGTGCTTTTTTTCAGGCGAAACTGGTCAATTGTTCTGTTGATTTCTCTAGCGTCATCGAGCACGTAGATCTCCGCTTCTTAGAGCTGAAAAAACAAAGTCATGCTCAGCTTTTGAAACAAATAAACAGTGTTAAATTAGATCTGAAAAAGAACATGTGCCCTTATGGGGACGAACGCAGCCCTCACAAGGAAAGGCTTACATGTGACTGTAAGAATGTATCTGGAAAGATTATAGAAACAAGTTTATACAACAATCTTACTAAACACACTGATAAAGTGGGTAGAACAGAAGATATAACAACTCCTAGTAAAAGGCTTATAACACCAGACACAAGCAGACATGTGAGCTCATCCACTGAAATTAACGTACCATATAAGACAACACAAATGTTCAGCGAGATGGAAGATCTAACAACTGAAAAAGCCACACATGAAAAAGGGTTTACAACCACGTTACCTAAAGTCACATCAACCTTTACCAGTACACCAGAGTATGAATCAACCCAAAATAACAGATTAGATAAGCTTTTTACTGAACGCAACAAATTACAAGAGCTGTCGACTCAAAGCAACAGATTAAAAAAGCTATCCTCTGAGTACAACAGACTGAATGAACTATCCACTCAGTACAGCAGATTAGATGAATTACCCTCTCAATACAACAGATTAGATGAACTATCGACTCAAAGAAGCTTTTTTGAAGATACAGCTGTTACCACCAGTCGTGGGGATGTTTCAACTCAAGCAAGCAGCCCTGACTATCCCGCTCACATTCCCCAGGATGGGAGCAGAACTGCTCAAGCTGAGGACGATGAGAAGATTATGCAGGCTCTCTACAACATGACTACCAGTGTTCTTCAAGCTGTGAGTTATTTTCGCAATACCGGTAGAATGATGGAGCAGATTTTATCTAATACAGACATGCTGGTGGTGAAACAACACCAAAGACTAGATGATGGCAGCGTCAAAGGTCCTGTATCTTCAAACTATGGAGACTATGATTCTGCTAACGTGATTCCTGGTTCTGATCATGTGGAAGGACATCAGAGGTACGACAGCCAGTCATCTGCAGCAGAGAGTAGCCTTTCCAGAAACATACTGGAGAACGTTGCTACTTTAGTGGCAAATAGCAGTCAGTTGTTAGAGGTAAGCAAATAATAGAATGTCATTCTGTCTTATTTTTATTTTTTAACTTAAAAAGTATACTTTACTCTTTAAATAATGAAGCATTAGCTGTAATCGTCATAATTCTCTTCAAGTACCTGGTAGGGGCAGATGGTGGCTAGAACGACTCTCCGTGTGCCAGTGTCAACAAAAATGTTATTCAAGTTGATAATATAATAACGTTATCTTTTTCCCTCCTAACATTTCAGCACACAGTATGAACTAAGCTAATTTATTGTTTTTGTTTGTAATATCTGAGCTGTATTATTTTGGGATTTTTATCAAGATTGCAAAGTTCTTTTGTAGGTATTTCTCAATGGTTGAGGAACGCCTGGCCGAATGGTTAGAACGCTGGGCTCTCAAGCGGGAGACCCGGGTCGGATACTCGGTAAGGCTGGGTTTTTTTTTTTTTTCTGTCGGTGGCAAAATAAAATGCTTACCTGCACAGTCGTGGCGACAGCACTAGCCATGCGGCCGTAAACACTTAGGCTTAAAGACATGCTCAGCTTTTGAAACAAATAAACAGTGTTAAATTAGATCTGAAAAAGAACATGTGCCCTTATGGGGACTAACGCAGCCCTCACAAGGAAAGGCTTACATGTGACTGTAAGAATGTATCTGGAAAGTTTATAGAAATAAGTCTACACCGCAAAAGTAGTATCATAAAATCAGTTGGCCAAATGGTTTCTGATTTTTGCGTCTAATTTTAAGTGATGCCATAATTATGTGGCGTCAATAATTCCTTTCTTCCTCGTATTTATTACTGTAGATTGTAAACACCATTTTAAAAAAAAAAAGGTACAGAAGAGACACTCTCTTAAAAAAAAAAAAAAAAACGAAATTAGGAGAATAAAATGTCCAGTGGAAAAGGCAAACAATATAGCATGTATATAAAAAACGCGCAGCATTTTCTCTACGTTAATGTAAGTTGCTGAACAAGCACCGGAAATTTACTTCTTCTTCTTGTTTTGTCAAAATCTGCTTGTGCCGCTAGGCGTCGCAGTCTATCAGATGATCGGCAACCGAGCCAGGGCGCGCTCACTCGCTTCATATGCCGTGATGTTATGAAGTCTCATGCTGTCCGTGACTCCTTCAATCCATCTTCTTCTTGGTCTTCCCCTGCCTCTTGGTGTTTCGATTTTCATGTTGTATGCTCTTGATGCTGGCATCGTTGGTTCCATTCTCATTAGGTGACCAAACCATTTCATTCTTTGCTTCTCAATAAATGTAACGATGGGTATGGTTCCAATAGTTCTTGTAATCACATCGTTTCTCACTCGATCTCTTCTGGTTTTATTCGCAGCCATTCTCAAACATCTCATTTCACAGGTGGTTAGTCTTCTCTCGTGTTCCTTTGTTAATGTCCAAGTCTGACATTGATAACCTAATGTCGGTATAAAGATGGAAATGTACTAACAGTAATTAATTCTACATCTTCTTTGAGTACACTGGCTGTAAATATAGTGTTTGATCGTCCACTTCTGGACTTTAGTCTGGTTCCGGAACGAGTGTTGCATACATATCTGTTTTACACGCAGCTTATTTATATGCAGACTGCTGGTTCTTTGCCTCACAGGCCAAACTTTTTCGAAGGAAACCCCTATTTAGTCGACTCTTATGACAAACTTATTAGGGAGACAGTGGGTTTAACTTGTTTCTCCCATAAGGGGCTACGGAACCCACATGGGAAGTGAGAGTAATTACAATAGTCTATACTTTTCAATAAAAACAGTTTATATTTGTATAGACTATTCAGAACTCGATGGGTAATGTGGTTGGTATCGTGTAGGCTGCGTCTACACTCCGGAATGTTCTAATCTTTGGCTAGGACATTCCAACTAAGGCTAAGTCGAACCATGAGCATACGAAATTCTAACACAAGGAGATGTAAATACATAATTAGCTGGACAGATAGGTAATTAGCTGTGTGGATCGTCTTTCTGATCTTGCTATATCTATCATACATGAAAGTGCTATTTTTTCTTTAACTGAAATAGTTAATTAGAATCGGTTTGCCTAAAATCTGCTAGATATTTTATTTAATCGCAGGTTATAATTGATATGCATCCATTTGACTAAGATTTATTTAATTAGTTCACAGGTCGTAACTGATCTGCAACAGATTGTCTACGATTTCTAAAGTAATTTGCCGGTTATGATGTCTTTGCATCAGATTAACAACGATTTATTTCATGATTTCACAGGTTATAACTGATCTGGCTCAGATGAGCTCTGTGTCTCTGATCAAGGTCACGTCTGTCTTGGAGGACGAAGTGAAGCGTCTAGAAGGGTTGAGGACGCACATGGCAACTACTGTCTTAAACAGAGTCTCAGAAAGCCAGGCAGAACCTGTCCATACACTCACTAACGCCACGCAGAGAACTTTCAAGCTGGTTGAAGCTGTTGCCTCTAACACAGGATGGATTCCGTTAATCTTTCACAGCGTCCAGCATCTTGAATCTCTAGCAAATCGTTCATTAAATGTTGCAACACAAAGTCAGAAGATCATAAGTCAGGTTCAACAAACGATGACCAACGGGGATTCCAGTAAGAAAGCTGGTTTGATCAAGGATGATCCCATAATCAGCAACAGGATACCTCGCACACTTGGCCAAGTAGAATCTCCACCTAATAAAAACACATCTTTGAAATCTGAGGATATCCTCAACAAAGCTTATTTTGAAACAATCCACAGCACCAGCCTGCAGCTGAAGAGAATCATGCCTGCCTTGACCAAGTTGTTGTCTGAACGTGGTAAGTGTTTTAATGTCATATCAAACATTGTTGTTACACTTATTTTTTAAACGGGTTAGTCGTTACTCAGTGTTTCAGCATCGCTGCAAACGGGTCACGCCTTAACCGTTGCCCAGTTCGCATAAAATGACATTCACTGTCCCATTTCAAAACTAGTGAAAAACTTATGGGTCACAGTAAAATCTTCAAGCTCGCACATGCAAAGTAAAACTACATAAGGCAGCTGTCACATGCGCCAACACTAACGGTCTCACACCACAATTGCAACTTAGTTAAAGTGCAAAAGGCCAATCACGAAAGCCCACATTGCACATGCAAAACTACGCTTCATAAGAACAGGATTCGCCATTTGGTGCAGACAACGCGCCATGTGTGTGCGCGCGCGCACACACACAAACAGTTCCACGTGAAAACGACAGATCACAGTGTCGCACCATCATTTGAAGGAGTTTTAACTAGTGAAGATCAATTGCATGACAAAAAGATATCGCTGCAGCATGTAATGGATGGCGAGCTCAGTATACGGATGTAAGATTAAGAAGTCATGTGCAGGATGTAAGATTAAGAAGTCATGTGCAGGATGTGAGATTAAGAAGTCATGTGCAGGATGTGGGATTAAGAAGTCATGTGCAGGATGTGAGATTAAGAAGTCATGTGCAGGATGTAAGATTAAGAAGTCATGTGCAGGATGAAATTAAGAAGTCATGTGCAGGATATGAGATTAAGAAGTCATGTGCAGGATATGAGATTAAGAAGTCATGTGCAGGATATGAAATTAAGAAGTCATGTGCAGGATATGAAATTAAGAAGTCATGTTCAGGATATGAAATTAAGAAGTCATGTGCAGGATATGAAATTAAGAAGTCATGTGCAGGATATGAAATTAAGAAGTCATGTGCAGGATCTGGGATTAGGAAGTCATGTGCAGGATGTGAGATTAAGAAGTCATTTGCAGGATGTGACATTAAGAAGTCATGTGCAGGATGTAATATTAAGAAGTCATGTGCAGGATGTAAGATTAAGAAGTCACGTGAAGGATATGAAATTAAGAAGTCATGTGCAGGATATGAAATTAAGAAGTCATGTGCAGGATATGAAATTAAGAAGTCATGTGCAGGATGTAAGATTAAGAAGTCATGTGCAGGATGTGAGATTAAGAAGTCATGTGCAGGATGTGAGATTAAGAAGTCATGTGTGCAGTGAGGATGTGAGATGTAAGATTAAGAGTCATGTGCAGGATGTGAGATTAAGAAGTCATGGAGGATGTGGGATTAAGAAGTCATGTGCAGGATGTGAAATGAAGTCATGTGCAGGATGTGAGATTAAGAAGTCATGTGCAGTGTGCATGATGTGAGGATTAAGAAGTCAGGATGTTGCAGGATGATTAAGAAGTCATGTGCAGGATATGATTAAGAAGTCATGTGCAGGAAGAAGTCATGTGCAGGATGTGGGATTAAGAAGTCATGTGCAGGATGTGTCATTAGGATATGAATGCAGGATGTGAGATTAAGAAGTCATGTGCAGGATCTGGGATTAGGAAGTCATGTGCAGGATGTGAGATTAAGAAGTCATGTGCAGGAAGATTATTCATGCAGGATGAGTATGAGATGTGCAAGAAGAAAAGTGTGCAGGATATGAGAGAAGTTCTTGTGGAGGAGAACCGAGTCGCACAGAGTTATGTATTTGTTCGACATTGAGAGAAAAAATGTATTCCGCAGGTAACCACCGTGTGTGTATATGTTTGCGTTTGTGTCTTGGGGACTAGTAAATACAGTTTCACTTTGGTACCATAGAAAATACGGGCAATGCATCTTGTTGGGTGTGTGAGTGTATGTGTGTATATGAGTGTATGTGTGTGTATGTTTGTGTGTGTGTTTGTGTGTGTGTGTGTGTGTGTTAAGGACACATTTAAATATACATGAATATCTTCATAAAGGCCACAGGCTCCGTTAACAGATCACCTAAAAAGAATCTCAGCACAGCGAAGACAATTAGCAACACAGGCGACGATCAAACTATGTGGGGGCTTCCACTGAAAACCATAAAAGCGTGTTTTAAATTACAGTAACTATGCCATTATCTTGCACCCTGTCAATATTGTTGTGAAATGAGGTACAGAGTGTTAAGCGCGTGATAAAGACTGGGATATCTTCTTTTTCACGTTCACCGGCTGTATACTCCGGCAAAAAGTTATGGTTGTTCGTTCACTTTTGGACTGCAGCCCTGTTTCAGAACCTGAGTGTTGCGTTTGCATCCGTTTAACAGATCTGACTCATTTGCGTGCAGACTGTTGATTCCTTGCCTCTCTGTCAGATGCACTCCGACTTCAAATAAAGCTCTCAATTATTCGATTCTTACGACATGCTTTTGGATAGGCAGTGGGTCTTTTCTTGTTTTCCCTGATTTGGGAAATGATCATGACAGTCTAAAGATAGCTGCACCACTTTTGACAGACACCAAAGAGGAGCAGCGTTCAGTTAAACATTCCGAGATTGGTCCAGCCCCCGGTAGTGAACCCGGGTTTAATCTCCAATAACGATTCTTGATTTTTTTTTTTTTTAAACTATCACTTTCTGATTCAGAGCATCGCATAAGTTCTTTACAAGCAACAGTGTGTCGTTGTTTTCATTTTGGCCTAAGGTGCGGCAATATAACTCACAGTAAATCAACGGATTTCCTGTAAAAAGCTCTTCAACCGCTGCAATCGACTGTGCCTTACCTGGCTGTAAACAGTATGTCACAGAAGTCGTTCTGCTTGAAACTTCCTACTTCACTCGCACACTTGCTGGACTGAACGGCATGCATCAACATACTGGCCATTCATTCACCGATAAATGTCTTTAGGGTTCACCCCTTTAATGATCTTTTTAAAAAATGAACTACAAATAAAAGAACAATGCTCCTCTTTCGTGCATATCTAAAGTGTGGCAGCCATCTTAAATACAGTTATTATGACATTGCCGTGTTTGTCTGCACTATGATTTGCGTTCGTAAATTCCGGTAGGTTTCAAGACAATGGTATGAGGATAGCAAATTTTGTTTCACATCTGATGTTTTGTTATTTAAGCCCTATTATGTACATATCAAAAATCACGATATTATAAATATATGACAAATAAAATGGAAGCTATGGACTAGCTAGGAGAATTAGTCGGTCATATAATTGCCATCTTTACATCACTGATGGGTTGCAACAAATCTCCAGATCCCTAATGTATCGCCAACATGGTTAGGCCTATCATCGTTTTCCCAGCACACCACCAGGCACTATGCTCACACTTAAAGCATTTATTCCTCTTGACGTTTGCCGATAATATCCTTGTTACCAGACAGGTTGGAAAAATACTGAAGTTATCTTCGCACGTCAGGTGCCGGTAGATATAATAGATGAGCGTTGCTCGACGACAGGTTCCATGGTCTGGCCAGATATAACATCAGTAACAAGGCGTTTATTGAATACATAATTTTTAACGATGAGGCCACAGACATTACAATAAATGCTAGCAGGATACACGGAAAGAGAGAGAGAGAGGGAGAGAGAGGAGAGAGAGAGGGGAGAGAGAGGGGGGAGAGAGAGGGGAGAGAGAGGAGAGAGAGAGCGAGAGAGAGAGAGAGAGAGAGAGAGAGAGAGAGAGAGAGAGAGAGAGAGAGAGAGAGAGAGAGAGAGAGAGAGAGAGAGAGAGAGGACACAAGAAGAGCAGATTCTTGTCAACTTTTCACTGTGACATTGAAAGGCATCAGCATTCCAACTGAATCATGATGCTTACGACTGCAGGATTTGAAGAACTGTAACCAGTCTCGCGAATCAGTAGTTGATTAACTTCACCTTAAAGTTCAAGCCGTGTGGCTATGGTAGCCATGTTTATGCACAACCTTCCGTCTCTTGTACTTTCAATCAACTCTGATACAGATGATCCTCCATGCCCTGATGTCGAACTGTCCAGCATCTTTTCTTTCGGTCTCCCTGTGCCTCACCTCCCCTCCAACTTTCCTACTGTCACGATGTATAATTCTCTCATTCTTATCACATGACCAATGTAGATGATCAGATAAATAGTTTTTCACGTAGCTAATCTCACAAATTCACCTAATGTCTATCATTTAATTCTATGCAACTGGTTATCCATCCCCGTGTAGGTTTTGGGGGGAGGGGCATAACAGACCCACTGCGAATCTAACAGGGATCTCAAAAATTCAACTATTTAGTGGTGTTTACTTCGAAGTCAGAGTGCTTCTACAGAGAACAAACAGCCTGCCTACAAATAGGCCAAACCGGTAAAACGGGTGCATACGTGGCACTCAAGTTCTGAAACAAAAGCAAAGTAGAGAAATTGGCGAACAACCAAAACTTTCTGCCGGAGTTTACACCCTGTGCATGGTAAGAAGAAGATGAAAGATACATCAGGACTGGTACTATATAGCACTAAAGAACTATCTTTCTCATTTCAAAAACCAAATGTACAGAAATGAAAAAAAAAAGTTTTTTAAATATAAGAAATACATACACATTGCCTTGGTAGGTAAGTAAAGTAAAGGTCCCTTTTCCATGCCTCTAGGCGTATAGGGCATATAGTGCTAGACCTATATATTTTATAGACCAATCGGTACATGATGGGTGTGATGTGGTCAGCATCACGGCTGCCGCCTTTACTTCCCGGGACTGCACCCCGGTACCCACTTACGGCTTTCGTCCTGGTGAAATGTTCAAGATGTTTATACACTTGTGGACTTTATTCTGTTCTAGAATCTGGGTTTACGTGCACATCCTTTTTACAAATCTGGCTTAGGTGCATGCAAACTGTTGGTTCCTGGCTTTTCGGGCAGACGCACCTCGACTTCAAAGAAAACATCGCTAAATAATAGATTCTTGCTGCATGCTTTTTTTAGGGAGCAATATGTATATTATTCTGACTACTACAATGGGACCCCAGTACCCACACAGGGATCTGGTAATGAAGTGTTGTTAGTCCAACACGAGTGATGAAGACCACTTTTCATTTAAAGTAGTGTTGATCAATGAATGATATATGAGTACGAAGGTGACTGATTAGTCCAATATGAGCCCGGAAAGCTCTTGAGCAGTGTGGACTGGACAACATATGGAAGCCGCAGTAAGTGTGGGATTAGAAGTACTATTTTTCTTGTCTGCCTCTGTTTATCTGCCTGTGCAACCTCCACTACCTGACAGGCCAATGCACCACCCCTGATGCATCCATTCAGAACGGTCTTGTACAGCAGCCTCCAATCTCACTGTGTTGGTGCCAAAAGAATTTAGAGCAGTCTTGAGAGTGTCATTATAGCGCTCTCTCCGCCCTCCCTAGGACCTCTTCCCTTGCTTGTGATTGTGCGTGCGTGTTTGTGGTTTATGATGCGTTTGTACTTTACAAGCAGTTTTCATTTTCTTTAGTCTAATTTTTCATGTGTGTATGTGCGTTTATGGGAGCCGGGTAGCTGTGTGGCTAGATGCTTGCCTACCCACCAGCAGATCTTGTGTTCGGAATGCACCAAGTACACGGAGAAACAAATAACCGCTGCCCACAAGTCGATCCTGTTATCAAAGGATATAGGTAATGTCCTAGGAAGTAAAGACGGCTGGCGTCATACTGACCACATCTTTCCCCGAGTAATCTAATTGCTGTATTTAAATAATATTAAAAATGAAACTATAGATTAATTGCTATTTGTGTAAAAAAAAAACGCAATGTGTGTGTGTTTATATATATATATATATATATATATATATATATATATATATATATATATATATATATATATATATGGATATATATATATATATATATATATATATATATATATTTTTATATATATATATATATTGACTATATATATACATATATATATTCACAATGTATAATATATGTATATATACACACACACTCATACACGAACGACGTAATTATCTATATGTGTATTATTGTGCACATGTTTATGTCCCTATATATGTAGATTTGTAAGGATGACTATCTATCTGTCTAACTACTGCGTTTAACTTTTTCTCTCTCTGTTTATTTGTGCTGACAATGTTAAAACAAGTATTTCACAAACATAACCAAATACTAAGATCATATAACACGCCATTTCTTTTTCTCTGGAAATCCCTAAGCTGCTCATGCCCAAGGGAAAATGAAAACAATCTTCTTTGAGTTGAACTATGGATTTCCCCAACATCTATCTGTCAGACGTAGCAGGTGCGCCTAGAATGATGAACTTTGATTTTAGTGTTCATATTTTTGCCACAGGTAGTATATCCCCAGCATTTACAACGTGAATTCCTCTGCCAGGAATAGACGGTGATTGTGTTTATGTCTGTCAAGCATCTGTCAAGCACATGTTGCAAATCCGTTCTTTTCACAGGAATACAGCAGTGCTTTAGGCGTCTAGGTTTCCGGTAAATGCTGGATCTTTTCTCTAGTACACATTTAAATCTAACCGCAACTATAGTGACATTTCTGTTTTATATATCTTCTTTCTGTTTCATATTCGTCTACTCTGCATTTTTTCCTTCTTTCCCTCTCCCTTCTTTTCCCTTCTAATACATCAACAACAACTGCAAGTTCAACTATTCTTACTATAATTACTAATATTACTGCAATACTACTACTGCTGCTGTTAGTGCTGCGTCTAGAAATGCTAGAATGTTACCGCGGTTCCTGTTGCCAATACTTCTTTCTTCTTCTTCTTCTTTTTCTTCTTCTTCTTCTTATGTTCAAATCACAGTGAAGCATAGACGTACAGCTAATTCCTTCCTAGCCCTATTTTATTGTTCACCAGCTGTACCCGGCCAGGCGTTGCTGTGGCCCAGAATGGTAAACTATAAAAGAAAGAAAATCGAAAGTGCACCTGTCTTATAGGGTTAATATCAGTCACTGCACAGCTACAGAGACAGTCTGAAATACCGA
>CAJHNH020006090.1:110000-182500 GCA_905116865.2 Candidula unifasciata
CCATCGGTAAAGAAATGTCGGAGATGGATCATGTGGAAAAAGGCATCTTTTGGCAGCCCTGCTCAGCAGTCAAAGGCAGCCAATCAGCTAAAAACAAATCCGGGAGGGCAACGAAACAAATAATGATTTGACCGTTGCTGGAGATACGTCATTCGTGGTTTGTGCGATTTTCTGACAAAAAATCACGCTTTGAGTCAGAGGCAACGTTGTGTGAAAATTTGAAAGCAATCGGTTCAGTAGTTTCCGAGTTTAGAGTTAACAAACTAGGGAAATTACCATTTTTATTATTATAAATGATTGGTCAATTTTGCAGCTTATGTTTTCGATTTTCTCAAGTACCCACGTTTTGTAGTATCCTTGAGTTAAAGTTATGTGCTGATTTCTCCCATTATCTATTTTTTTTTTCAAAGTGTCTGTGTATATATCTTTTGTGTTGGTACCTTTATGTCCCTCAAGATGTTATTGTTTTGTTATGTTATGATATACATAGACGAGGAATCACATCTTTTGGCCATGGCGATTGCGACACTGTATAGCAGGAAACGTTCACCCCCCCCCCCCCCACGCCCCCCCCCCAAAAAAAAACGTGTTTGTGTACATGTCGTTTGTGTTGGCACCTTTACGTCCCTCAAGATGTTACTATTATGTTTTGCAGAGGCAAGAAATCACACCATATGCTCATGGCGATTGCGAGTACCATTCCCATTTTCGAAATAAATTGATAAACATTAAACATTTGTGTCTGTTTTGTTTCCCAGGGCCTCTGGTAACACTGGTAGGCGGCAGTCGCCAGGAGGAAGGCCGAGTGGAGATCTACCATAACGGTCTATGGGGATCCTTATGTCACGTGAATTTAACCCACTCGGAGGCTGATAGCATATGTCGCCATCTTGGTTTTGAAGGCGGTATCTCTGCTGGGCCCGGCCATTTTGGTCCTGGGTCAGGCGTCACGTGGGTCTTCAATGCTTCGTGTCTGGGTGCAGACTCCTGCTCATTGGTGACCTACACAGAAGAATCTGGTCACTGTAATCATGACCTGGATGCTGCAGTTCTGTGCGGTAAGTGTTCATCTCCATGCGTGAAATTACATGCAGCAATTTATTACATTTAATTGTTTGAATACAAACGGTAACGTTATCATCGTTAGATGTTAAAATTAAAACTGTGATTTTATCATACTTAGATAGTTAAATATAAAAGTAACTTTATCTCTTTTAAAAAGTTAAGATGAACAATGTCTTTTCGTTCTCACATGAGAAGGGGGGGGGGGGGGGAACTATCGAAAAGAAAAAAGAAACTATCTTAATTAGATTGAGTCAGGAAAACATTAACCTTATCATTCCTAGACTTGAGAATATAAACTAGCTTTATCGTTCTGGGACATAAGAACATAAACACTATCATTATCATTGAGGACATAAACAATAACTTATATCACAATGGGACGCGAGAATAATAACCTTAACTGTAATATTCTCAGACATAAAATTATAAAGACTCCTTTTATAATTATTAGACAAGAGAATATAAACACCAATTTATCATCCTTAGAAGTGAGAATATAAACGTTAAATTACATTATGATACGTGAAAACATGAATATTAACTTTATCATCTTTAGTCGTGAGAACATGAACACTAGATTTATCATGCTGAGACTTGAGAACATGAACACTAGATTTATCATACTGAGAATTGAGAACATGAACACTAGATTTATCATAATGAGAATTGAGAACATGAACACTAGATTTATCATACTGAGAATTGAGAACATGAACACTAGATTTATCATACTGAGACTTGAGAACATGAACACTAGATTTATCATGCAGAGACTTAACATGAACACTAGATTTATCATACTGAGAATTGAGAACATGAACACTAGATTTATCATACTGAGAATTGAGAACATGAACACTAGATTTATCATGCAGAGACTTAACATGAACACTAAATTTATCATGCTGAGACTTGAGAACATGAACACTAAATTTATCATACTGAAACGTGAGAACATGAACACTAAATTTATCATACTGAAACGTGAGAACATGAACACTAAATTTATCATACTGAGACGTGAGAATATGAAAACAAAATGTATCATACTGAGACGTGAGAACATGAACACTAAATTTATCATACTGAGACGTGAGAATATGAACACAAAATTTATCATACTGAGACTTGAGAATATGAACACTAAATTTATCATACTGAGACTTGAGAATATGAACACTAAATTTATCATACTGAGACTTGAGAATATGAACACTAAATTTATCATACTGAGACGTGAGAACATGAACACTAAATTTATCATACTGAAACGTGAGAACATGAACACTAAATTTATCATACTGAGACGTGAGAACATGAACACTAAATTTATCATACTGAGACGTGAGAATATGAACACTAAATTTATCATACTGAGACTTGAGAATATGAACACTAAATTTATCATACTGAGACGTGAGAACATGAACACTAAATTTATCATACTGAAACGTGAGAACATGAACACTAAATTTATCATACTGAGACGTGAGAACATGAACACTAAATTTATCATACTGAGACGTGAGAATATGAACACTAAATTTATCATACTGAGACGTGAGAATATGAACACTAAATTTATCATACTGAGACGTGAGAATATGAACACTAAATTTATCATACTGAGACGTGAGTATATGAACACTAAATTTATCATACTGAGACGTGAGAATATGAACACTAAATTTATCATACTGAGACGTGAGAATATGAACACAAAATTTATCATACTGAGACTTGAGAATATGAACACTAAATTTATCATACTGAGACTTGAGATTATGAACACTAAATTTATCATACTGAGACGTGAGAACATGAACACTAAATTTATCATACTGAAACGTAAGAACATGAACACTAAATTTATCATACTGAGACGTGAGAACATGAACACTAAATTTATCATACTGAGACGTGAGAATATGAACACTAAATTTATCATACTGAGACGTGAGAATATGAACACTAAATTTATCATACTGAGACGTGAGAACATGAACACTAAATTTATCATACTGAAACGTGAGAACATGAACACTAAATTTATCATACTGAGACGTGAGAATATGAACACTAAATTTATCATACTGAGACGTGAGAACATGAACACTAAATTTATCATACTGAAACGTGAGAACATGAACACTAAATTTATCATACTGAAACGTGAGAACATGAACACTAAATTTATCATACTGAGACTTGAGAATATGAACACTAAATGTATCCTAGTGAGACGTGAGAATATGAACACTAAATTTATCATACTGAGACGTGAGAACATGAACACTAAATTTATCATACTGAGACGTGAGAACATGAACACTAAATGTATCCTAGTGAGACGTGAAAACATAAGCATTAAATTTATCATACTGAGATTTTAGAAAATAAACCCCTAATTTTCAGACTGAGGCGTGAGAACATAGACACTAATTTTATCATACTTTGACGTGAAAACGAGAAATTTATTATTCTGAGCCATGAGCAGGTGAACACTAAATTTAGAATTCTTAAGCATGGCAATATAAACAATAGCATGCTTCACACATATGATAGCACTTATATTTTCGAATTCATATTTGGAGAAAAAAAATCATGTTCTGCTTTACACATATGCCATAAACACAGTCTATATTTTTTACACTGACATATTCTCTCTATATTAATGAATATGAACATTAACTTAAGGATCATATTATATTAATCCACGTTAATTATTTATTTCTTTACGTATAAATCATTACATTGTCATATTCTCTCTATGCTCACGATTATGAACATCAACATAAGGATCATATTATGTTAATACATGCGAGTACTGTATTTCTTTATAAATAAATTATTACACTGACATTATATCTTTATACTTACGAATATGAAAACTAACTTATGGATCATTTATATTAACCCATTGAGGTATAATACTATCCTCAACTCCATCTATTAACAAAGTGATTGGGTGGCCAAACATTTTAGGACCATGTGTCACATTTAGAATTATCAACCTGGTTGTGGTCACATAGAATAAAAGCCATTATAAACATAAGGGCTAGGTTTTCTCATTACCTGATATGTGTGTGCTGTTACGTTGAGTTGATTCAAGAACCGACAACACTGCACTCGGCGCATGCCCATAACTACTCTGTTCCCATCTTCAGCAGCCAATGCAGTGTCTGATTACACGTCGGTCTTGCCTTTCCTCTGAAAGTCGAGTATCGGCCAGATCCCCTCGTCACTCCAGGCTGCATTACTCTCACCAGACGGTGATCCATTTGCTCCTCTAAATCGTTCATCTGTTCCTATAAGGCTTTGACCAGCTCTGAATTATTATGTATCAGCATCCATTAAGTTGTGCAGAGCCAGCCAGTCTGTCCGCTTGTTCATTCCCCAACACACTGGCATAGCCCGGAGAAAAGATCCATACAATGCTGCTGGCCTGTGACCTCCGAAGCGAAGCATGCTACTCTGCACGACTTATGCCTTTCCTAACCTTCCTCTGCATACTTGCTGAGTCAGTTACAATCATGATGTTTGTTTACATATTTTGTTTTCTAACCAGCGGAAAGCCATCAATTTTTTTTTTAATTTTTTAAAGACCGCTGACATACAGTGTCTCCTATTTTCTAAATGTGTTCTGGTTATTGTTGCTTACGTTATAACATTTTTGGATGTCGATATATATATATTTGCTTTTTTTTCCCTTTAGGTATAAGAAGTTATGTTTCAGCTATTCTATGAACCCAACAGTGAGATTATAAGGAATTGCTATTTCAGCTTCGCAGGCCAGTAAGAATTGCTTGTCGTGCCAGTTTTGGCAAGCGCTTCATAGTTTGCCCACTTTGGATTAAACCCATATGACCCCACCAGATACTAATTTAAGATAAAACCACCTTGTTGATTGTTGCCATCTTTCCCGTCTTTCAAGAGAAAGTGTTTGCTGGACTGCATGGAGTCATTAAATTCACATCTGATGGTGATTGCCGTTGTGACTAGCAAGAGAAGACAGTCGCATTATGACACGTCTTCCACAAATAGAGCATAACATTTTTCGGCTATAGTTGTCATGCCATGTATTATCCTTTATTATACAAGGCTGCCTTAGCTACCTAAGCAATATTACCCTGTAGCGCAAATTATAATTACTACTATATTTTACCTGGTGTTTTTTAAACCAGACCTATATGAGCTGTGGCTACATCATAGTGTACATTTTCGCATTAATGTTCTTTCCGTTCTACTCCTTAATTACACAAAAAGGAGAAACAAAAATTATTATTTGAAATATAGCGATTGTTGATCTCAATTCTCTGGACGTCTCTTCTTTTTCTTCTTCTTCTTCTTCTTTTTCTTCTTCTTCTTCTTCTTCTTCTTCTTCTTCTTCTTCTTCTTCTTCTTCTTCTTCTTCTTCTTCTTCTTCTTCTTCTTCTTCTTCTTCTTCTTCTTCTTCTTCTTCTTCTTCTTCTTCTTCTTCTTCTTCTTCTTCTTCTTCTTCTTCTTCTTCTTGTCTCTACTTCTGGAAGAGATCTCTAGAACGTGCATTTCTGTTCGCTTCGTATATAATACTTTTCAGTGTGTCTGATATTTCTGCGGTCCATCTTCTGCGTGGTCGACATCTGGGTCTGTTACCGTGCCTATACTTTGCAATATTGAATTATATGTGCAATAATTTCCTAATTATAGATGATTTTTATTAAATATGACTTCATCATCGTATTCAGCATCATGTTCTGGTAATTTCAGATCACATGCTGAGAATCGTTTCCTCGAATGGTTCCACAGATACCAACGAGGGAAGGCTAGAGATCTATCATAAGGTACGTACTTCAGGGAAGTTCCAGGGAAACCACTGCCGTGTTTGTCGGCGTCGACAACCAGGAACATGTATAGTTCTCAGGTTTTTATAACCACTTTATGACCTTCGCTCCAATGTTGAATAAGAATCGACATCATTGCATTTGGGACACTACCAAAAGCGCTCTGTCCTCATCTTCAGCAGCAAGCGAACCGTTCTAATTCCGAGGGTACCATTAACTGTCAGATTCTACATCCTTCCCGCCTTTCCCTTGAGTGCTGAGCCAAATCCCCTGATAACCTCCTGCAGCGTCATTCATCTTAGACCGTATGATCTATTTTGCATCCGCACTGTTCACTCGCTCTCAAAGGGCCCTCACACCATCTAAGTTGTCATACATCAATTCATCTCTAAATAGCGCAGAACCGACTAGTTTGGCCATCTGTCTGCTCGTTTCCAAACACACCAGCATGACCTGGAGAAAAAATCTAAAGAACGCTTTCTAACTGGGATCTCTGGAGTCATGGTGGCCACTCTGCACGGAGCGCGCCTGTCTGCACCTTTCTCAACATACTCTGTGAGTCAGTTGCAATGAAGACATGTGTGTACAGCTGATTCTCCGTCAAGCGGAAAGCAGCAGTAACAGTCTCCACCGCCTTTCTCATACTAGACGTTGTGATATCATATATCAGGCTTTGTTGTGTCCATTGCGATGTCTATTCGCTTTTTCTATGAACCCCTATAGCCTGCCTTTACCTCTCAACACAAAGCCATCTGTATAGATAATCATATCAACTGATTGGGGATTGTCATGAATTAGTTGTTGAACGTCTTATTCTGCAGCACAAGCTGGCTAGTCCCTGCGCTCACATGAAGTGATTAGAGCCCTACACACGTGTGATTCTTTGACTTCGCACGAATGGATTTAAACAGTGATGTATATTTTGTAACAAAATCAAAAGGTCAAAGCAGGTTTCGTGTGTTTACCGTATACTGATTAACCTCCGTTATATGTTTAAAGAAAGTATAAGATGCAAAAGTGATGAAATCAAAGTACAAATCAGTAACGCAAAATACCATTATCGCACAGGCTGTTTGGCAAATAAAAGTAAAGTCCTCTTTTCTACGTTGGCAGGCGTTTTGGGCACATTGATTAAGACCTATATATTAAAGACCAATTGGAAATTGGTGGGTGATGTGGCCAACATCACGCTAGCCGCCTTTACCTCCCGGGTGCCCATTCAAAGCTGGTTCAGTTTAACTGCAGACGATCTGACAGAAGTGAGCACTGATTATGACAATGGTGTGGAGTGTCGGCGATTGAGTAGCATTGACAAATTTCCCAGCATAAGACTGTAAATTCTGCAGGTGGCTTTCACATTCCTTTAAATGTTTTTCAACTAAAACTAACTGATTAAGTGTGGACATTGATCTGCCATCACTGTCACAGATGTCTGCAGATTCAGAATGGCTGAAATCAGCAACCTCCTGACTTTATGAATGAGAGATCAGACTATGGTAGGTGTTAAGTGAATTAGGCATAAAGCAGAAATTTACTAATTACGAAACAAATTAAAGCCAAATTCATTAAGAAGCCAAACAAACGTAGGACATACGATACTGAACATTTCGAGTGAATATTTCTTATTCACATAAAACGGGAAGAGAAAAAAAAAAAGTTAGCAAAGTATTCAAATCCGCTTGTGTGTGTGTATATATGTGTGTGTGCGTGTGTGTATATATGTGTGTTTGCGTGTGTGTATATGTGTGTGTGTGCGTGTATGTGTGTGTATATATATGTGTGTGTGTGTGTATATATGTATATTTATATATATATATGTGTGTGTGTGTGTGTGTGTGTGTGTGTGTTAGGTGGGGGATAAATGTAATTTTGTATGAGACACTACCATTAGGATGTAAAATATTTGGCTTTCATATACTCCAGGTCATCCGATATGAGGTAGGCTGGCCATTTTTTTTCCCACTCGTCGTCCCTCCCTCTCCTCCCTCTTTCCACGGACAATTCCCACAATATGCTGACAAGTGTCTGTAGCCTCCTCACAAACCTCACGTTTTATCAGTCGGGATTTTTCAATCGCACAGGTCACTATACCACTGCATGTATAGAATGATTGTGTGGTAAAATCTTCCCTTCTTCTCTTGTATGGAAAGCCGTGCACCTCTCAACTTCTACATTCCGGATGTTACCAGACAACACACGTGCAAACATTTCAAGGAAGAGTTCGCGTTTGATCACGACACAAGAAAATCTGATTACATCTTCCGCTGTAAACACACCGATTCTGTCTTCAGAATTCGGGACTTTGGTTCGAGGACCGGCGCTCGCAAACGCTTCATGTCGAAAGAGGAGCTGTGTAAACATTACATCTGTCGTCAGCAGTGGAAATAAATACCTAACGCCTACATAGGTTTATCCAGCAGATTATAAACTCAATGGCTGGTTTGAGATTTGATAAATAAGAGATAGACTTGCATTGCCGTTACATTTCACGGTGGTACGATTTGGTTTTACCATGTATCAGATCACTAGCTCCGTGTGTGGGTTCTGGGGCCCCTTTATGGGGAAAACAAGAACAGACCCACTGCCTCCTAAACATGCGTGTTATAAGAGTCGACTTATCTGGCAGCTTCCTTTGAATTTGCAGTGCATTTGCCTGAGAGTTAAATACCAGAAGTCTGCATACATATAATCCAGATCTGTAAAACAGATGTGCACGCAACGCTCTGGTTCTGGAATTAAAGTCCAGAAGTAGAGGGATAACCAGAACTTTTCGCTGGAGCTTACAGCCAGTAAATGCTAAGGTGAAGAAGGTAGCTAGCAAATAGGTCTTCAGACATCAGATGACTGCCAGTGATCAAACTCGAATTAAAGTAAAGAGCATCCCTTAACATGACCACAAAAAGAGTCGCCGTGTACTGTGGATTGGTTCATAAGGTGGCTGTGGCAGGCTTTTGACTGGAACCGATGACGGTAAACTGGTTTTGAGGTTGCTCAGATGTTGAGTTGAGTTAAGTCAAGAACTGACATCACATCACTCGGGGCATTTCCATGCTTGCTCTGTCCTCATCTTCAGAAGCCAGCGCAGTTTCTATACTGATTTACTGGTCACAATCTGGTTATACGTCCGTCTAGCCTTTCCTCTGGGAATAGTGAGCAGGCCAAACCCAGGTGCCTCATTCTCTCCAGGCCATAATAATCTTCTTTCTCTACTGATTCTGACCACATCTGCCATGTGATGTATGCTCATGTTTTTATAGAAATAGAGGCTCCTACCGTGCCATCCTGATGACTGTGTACTCGAGAGTATTATATCCAGTTTCTCATTGTTTCTTGCATGGAGCTACCACAGAATAAGTAAAAAAAAAGTAAAGTAAAGGTCCATTTTGCACGCCTTAAGGCGTATAGGGCAAATAGGGCTAGACCTATATTTTTATAGACCAATCGGCACAAGATGGGTGATGTTGTCAGTATCACGCCAGTCGCCTTCACTTTCCCGGGACTGCACCCGGTACCCACTCAAAGCTGGGTCGACCTGAGAGCCAAGGTCATTTTTGAAAAAAGTCCGGCTCCGCCAGGGAGCGAACCCTCGACCTTCCGATCCGCGGCGAGCGTCTAGCCGCTCGACCACGGCAACTTCCCTACCACAGAATATATGTTAGAAAAGGAAATTGAAATAAACTGGAAGTTAACTCATAACGTATGCTACAAAATCAATTTTAACGACTTGTCCAACATCAGAGGACAAACGGTTAAGCACACCAGGCTCTCATGCCCGAGAACCAGGTTAGAATCCTCGATGAGGATGTCGGATTGTTTTCCCTGTTGGCGGTATAAATAAAATTCGTACATGGTCAGTCCGTAAGGACCGCACTAACCATAAATCCTCAACCTGAAAGATCCCCCCCCCCCCCCTTTTTTTCCCCATAACTCTACTAATACAAGATAAAAACAGTGTAAATATAGGCATTATTTTCAGTTTTTGGCATACTATCAAAAGACTTATTAAGTGATCATGATTTGCTACAAAGGAAGCAACTTCTATAAAATATGGATGAAAGCCATAAAATAGTTAGAAAGTGATTGAAGAGACAAATATATAACAGTATTTGGACATACCGTGAAAAGGAATACATTCAAGGGAGGTGACAGTTGACAAATGACAAGACTGGAGTAAAGATAGCAACGGGAAAACAATAAGACTTCGCGACGTGGATATGGCCGGACAAGAGCACTGACCTAATTCGAGATTCTGGTGATCGTGTGCGATGGCGAAAAATAACTGCTTACCATTATCCGCTGGGAACATGATGATGATGATGATTTAAAAGCACGGGATACGCTATTTACGTCAATGGTACTTACATACGTTGTCTGTAAGAGCACATCCTAACTTTATTAAATGATCCACAAAAACACAAAACGTCCGTGTTGTTTATAGTTCAAAGTCAATGCTCGACCTTTAGAGAAGCAGTTGCAATAATCAGAGAACTAATTCAGTTAATTACCTTCCTTTCCTAACCTATGCGCATTTCGGCGTATAAACAAATGACTCATCTCTATGGACTCATTAACCGTCCAACGTCTGTTTCAACACAAGACTATACGTCTATATGAAAAACGTACGTTTCCTGAAGTAATGTGTGCGTCATGCACACCGTGTCGATGATGTCTTTAAGTAATGTGCAGCTAGTACAGGCGTCTTGATGTAATGTGCACTACTTGATGACAATTTGGATGTTCTAATGTATCATATGCTACGTGCAGACAACATCGGGGTCTGAAAGTTATGTGAGCTGCATGCAGGATGTCTGGGTGTTGTAAAGTACTGTATTCTAATGCATTCATTGTCAAATTCTCTGAGAAGTATCAATTAATACAGACGGTCCTGACTGTTTAAAGTAACGTATAGACAGTATCAGTGTCTTGACGTTATGATTAATTGTACATACAATATTGGTGTCTTAGAGTCATGTGTACCGATACAGACATTTTTGTTGTTTTACAGTAGTAGTGTAGTAGTAATACAGGTGATATCGGTGTCTTGGAGTAATGTGCCCTACATGTAGACAATTAAAGTGACTTGAATTAATGATAGGCGCGTGTAGAAAATATATTCACCTCCTTGAGTGAACTTAACAAACGAAGAAAATAAATAGCTCACTACATCTAGTGAAATGATTCAGCAGGTTCTAACGGTTCTCAGCGTGACTCACTGCACTGATGTGCTGTTGCTGCAGACACTCGTTTACTCAGGTGCCAGGTGTCTTGACTACTGTGATGCTAACAGAGATAAGCCTGGTCTTCGCTGGCATGTGTGGATTGTTTTAAAGAGATGGTGACTCTCTTGAAAACCTCTATAGCTGAGTGCCTTTTACGTACTTGAGGAAAAGGGGAGGAGGGAGTGCGGGGGATGTGGTAGAAAAATGGCTAGTCGCTTGCCTACCTGCACGAAGGTTTTGTGCTCGTATCTACATCGGGGATGCTATTGTTTTGAAATTATCTGTGGTCACCTGTCTAGATAAACTAAAAAAGTGTACCAGTACTGGGAACTCCAATATTCGTTAACGCCAAAATTCGTCCCCCCCCCCTCCCCCCTCCCCCCCCCACCCACCCACATGCCCATCAAAATGTTTGTTAGATATTTGCGTAAAAAGTCCATTATATTCAAAGGTTAACCCCCTTTTAAACAATAGCCATTTTTTCCCTTCATCTAAAGGGTAGGTTTCTTTTTTCAAATTCACATTTTTATGTACGCCTACATTATCTTTACATCGAGACGATTGAATCTGTCATATGACAAGGCAATAATAAATAGAGTGGTTGATATATTATTAAAATTACTTGCAACGACTTCGAAATCAAATTTTTTTTAAAATTTTGTTTGTAAACGAATTCATAGACAAAATTGGGGGCTGTGAATGGATTAAACCATGTTCAGTTAATTTCCATGGGTGGGTGGGGTGGGGGGGGGGCCGAAGAGGGTGCCGAGTGGGAGTGGGAACTGGTTCGGTAATCGTCAATTTATCGATTGCTTCTCTCTCTCTCTCTCTCTCTCTCTCTCTCTCTCTCTCTCTCTCTCTCTCTCTCTCTCTTTCTTTTTTTCTCTCTCTCTCTCTTTCTTTCTCTCTTTCTCCCTCTCTCTCTCTCTCTCTCTGACCCACCCACCAACCCACAGGACGGTTTAATTATGATAAATGGAGATCCACTGTAATGGCCTTGAAAGTTAGGAGCTGCCTGTGTGATGCTGAATCCCTCACTCATCGGATGAGTGTTAATTAACTCTTTTCGGACGTTTAGCCAGTATACTGGCGCTTAAGTCTATCCCTTAAAGACGTAAAGCCAGTTTACTGGCTTATGATAGAGACACTCTAATTTTGTTCCGTTTGTAGGGTAAACGAACTTTTATGAACAAGTTTTTAAACAATTAGGATTAACAACAGGATGTACTTTCATTTGCGATGTTCATCGTGGTCGGTGCATTATTTTGTGATTTAACAAAAATTTATTTAGATGGGATGCAATTTTTCTATACTAAATGAAAAGGGAAAACGTCTAGAACTGTCCATACTGCTCTATCGTTGATAAATCCCTGTCAGATGATGACAACAGTCTTGATATTATGATTGATATCTAAGGGACACATCTACTAACGATAATTTAGTTTAGGATATGAAAATTTCACAAAATATTTCAATTAGATCAATGTTTCGATCAGCTGTTTTTCCGATTTTCGGTTGTTGTGAAAATTGACATGTCATACAAAAATGATTATAATATCCAAAGTATTTAAATTAATTGTTTCAAATAAAGACTAGCTAATACATATTTGAACAGAGAAGGCATGTGTATACTTAGAATTGGATAGCAATGTGTCTGAACCAGTAAAAAATAAGGTTAGCACACAATTTTGTATGTTTAAAATTGTCCTTTGTGTCTAACATCCCTGAATTTTGTGTGATTTTAATAATATTTTGATGTTAAACTGACATTTAAATAGTTTAGATTTATTCTGCACTCATTTATCTTTAATTTGATATATTTTAGGTCCCGATACAGCCCATACTTTTTCTTCAGGAATGTTTTAGCTTTGTCGTGTTGCACTTAAAAAATTCCGCTTAAAATTAATGCTGTTCAAACCCTAGAAAAAATGCAGTCCTTAAAGAGTTTAAGGCCCAGGCACGCCACGCACGTTGAGCTAAAGGCGTAAAATCTTGTTTTTTAAATTACCTCATTCCCTTTTTTTTAACGGAGACTATTTATTTGACTTGGAGAAACAAAAACACAACCGCTAGTATCATCAGTAATAATAATTTAAAAATTTTTTTTTTAAAAGAAGATAGAAATATACGGGGTACATCATGAGAAGAGACTGACTGGGAATCAACAAGCAGGATCTCGATCATCGATTGATTTGTCTACCCTGGGCTGCTACCTGAATTTTGAGTTAAAAATCGACACCGCAGCACTCAAGGGGGGAGGGGGGGGGGAAGGTAAAAAGCCTTCCGTTCCCATCTTCAGCAGCAATCGAAGAGTTCCAATTCCGATGATAACAGTAACAATCTGAATGTATGTCCGACTCGCCTTTCCCTTAAGTGTTGAGCGTAGGACAGATCCCCTGGTAACTCCCCGCAGTGCCATTCTCCCCAGACCGTAATGATCTATATGTGCCTCCGCACTGTTCACTCGCCCCCTTAACAACATCTAACTTGTCATACATCAGATCACCACTAAGTGGTGCGTACACGTTGCAGAACATCAGCATTTTTTAGCTTTTTGTAGTTTTTCTAGGCAAATTTTATGTATTTTAGTTTGCCACTGCTTACTAAACGGTCAGCTCTCGGTACCACTTTTTGAAACCAACGCAAGACAAATCGTCCGCCGCTGGAAACAACCCCGGCACTCAGCATTACGAAGCGCGTTCGCAACTCCTACGCCACAGACGCCGACATATATTCGTATAGCATCGTTATACTAGGGCACAATAAAACGAGGTAACCTCAGTCTAGTGTGGGTCTCTTTTTGTCCCCTTAATTATTGTTACCTTCAATATTGTTATTCCTTTGTCATTTTAGAATGCTTGGCTTCCTGTCTGTGCTGACGGCTGGACTGATAGCTCTGCAAGGGTAGCCTGCCAACAGATGGGATTCTCCAGCGGTTACTGGCTATCCTTAACAAAGTCGGTTTCCAACGAGAACTCTACGTTCCTGGGAAAGACCGTTTGTGGTGGGCTAGAAACCAGACTGGACATTTGTCCTAGTGATGGATGGACAGACTCTTGTAGTGGACACAAGGCAGCTGGAGTTAGTTGTCTATAATTCTATTCGTGTTCTGATAAGGAAGTAGAATTTTTAGAAAGAGATGTTTTTTTTTTAGCGCCCATCCATTTGTAATACCCAGTCGAAGGCGTTGTTCGATGCAAAATAAAATAATTCATAACACAGAGAGCATTACCAGAAGATCTGACATAATTCATCTAACAGGGCTTACAAGAAGACATACTATAGCATTACGTAAGTAAAGTAATGGACACTTTTTCCAACCTTCAGGTGTATTGTGTATTTAGGGCTAGACCTATATATTATAGACCAATCGGCACTTGGTGCCTGAATTTGGCTCCAAGGTAGAGAAAGTTTTAAATGGCTACCAGGCAAAGTCTTGGGAAGAATAGGCGGTCACATGATGCTGACCACATCATCCACCAAGTGCAGATTGGTCTATAAAATATAGGTTTAGCCCTATATGCCCAGTACAACAAAAGACCTGCATTAACACAATAATTACACTATTAGACCTAATCTAGTGCATTTAATTCACCTATACTTTTTATTTAGTACACTGTTGACGCTGATAAATAGACCCTCACATTCTGTTAAGGCTTATAATTTGCCTCGGCCCTTACCTTTGATATTTTTCAAGGAAAGAAGATACAGGCAAATATAGACTTAAAATAGTAAAACTCATACAATGCATTTTTTCTTTAACATTTAAACTTACAAGCATAGGGCAGTAATTTATCAGAACAAAGAAAGAAAGAAACAAACACATAAACAGCAACAATATTAAAACTACCTTCATTTGTGTTTATTCTCTGTCACGAAGATGCAGGAATGCCAGACTCATAATAGGACTAGTTCAAAAAGTCCTAAACTATGCTCTCAACAAATCCTGCGAGAAATTAATCAATATAACAGTCTTTGTCCAAAATCAAACATCTGACAATATTTTGAATGTAAAACCAGCTATCAAGTCAGTATAAGTCTTTCTCCGATATAAAACACATAACAATATTTGGTTTTTACTGTAAAACCAGCTATAACGTCAGTATAACAGTCTTTCTCCGAAATCAAAGAAGTAACAGTATTTTGAATGTTAATCCACCTATCACGTCAGTATAACAGTCTTTCTCCGAAATCAAACATAAAAATATTTGGAATGTAAAACCAACTATCACGTCAGTATCACAGTTTTTCTCTAAAATCATACATCAAATGATACTTGTAGCACCAATATCTTACCCAGACCTACAATATTATTTACACTGGTACCAGAAAGAAAAAGTCTATAGTAGGCCAGAAAGAAAAAGTCTATAGTAGGCATACGATGACTAAAAGCTTTAACTGTGTATATTGATGTATATATTGTTTAACATAAGATTTACAAATGAACAGTGAAATGCGAGTGTATATATAGAATTTAGTCGCTGCAAAGATATATACAGTAGTGTCATATTGCTTGGAAATGTATGTGTATGAAATATATAAACTTCTGTATGAGATATAAAATCCATTTAATATACTTTTAAATAATTTTGGAAAGTTTGTTTTAGATTTTACTAGTTCGTTGAAATTAGTAAATAAAACACATGTTACACTATGGTTCACAAAGAAAATTACAATATGTCCCATAAAGTGTGTTTATCATTTTAAAGAACGTTTGGTATTAAATGGCAGGAAAGGAACACAAACACAGAGGTATTGGAAAAAGATGTATTTCAACAGTCTTCTTAATAATTAATCTACGAAGGCTCAAGTGGCTGAGTCACTTCTGGAGAATGGAGGATAACAGAGTCCCTAAGGACATTTTTTATGGTGAATTAAAGACGGGTAGAAGATTTCTCAATGCCCTGTCTACGATGGCTCAGGTGGCTGGGTCACACCTGGAAAATAGAGGATGACAGAGTCCCCAAGGACATCCATTATGATGAATTAAATACGGGTAGAAGATGCCGAGGCCAACCTCTACTACGATATAAAGACGTGTAAAAGCGGTACATGAATGATACATGAATTGAGGTGGACTTGTGGGAACAAAATGCCATAGACCGTGTTGTGTGGAGGGGGCACACCAGGAAGCGAATGAGAATAAAAGAAGAAATGATTGCAGAAGGGATGAGAGTTAAGCGTCTGCGAAGAAACAGATTTAACACAAAAGTTGACAACAACGGTGCTGAAATCCAATGCCATATTTGTGGAAGACTTTTCTTAACGCTGGCAGTTCTTGCTAGTCACACTCGCCATCGCCATGGGCTGTGAGTCTCATGTCTCCTTATAGCGCAATATAACACTATCGTCTGGAAAGACGGAAAGATGCAAATTCCCAAAGACGTCTAAGGAGTTTTTTTAGGGCGGGGGGGGTGAAGTTTAGCCCCCACCAGGACCGTTCCGACAGGAGATGAACAACTGAGGACAAAAGTGCCATCAATTGGATGAGAATCACCCAGCACAAGTCCCAGAAACACCGTTTTACCATTAGAGTCAATAAACACCGTTTAACCATTGGAGTCCATAAAAACCGTTTAACCATTAGTTGTACTAGCCCCCCCTCCCCCACAACCACCATCACCCACTCACCCCACCCCCGCTCGACAACTGCCGGGTTGGGGCTTTAAAATTATAAACAAAAAGAAATTGAGTTTTGTGTTGAAGCAAAGTTACAGAAATTTTTCTGAGATTTTTTTTTTAAAGAGGGTGTGTGTGTGTGTGTGTGTGTGTGTGGGGGTGCGTGCGCGCGCACACAAATCTACACAAATCTACATTTGGTAACTTCGCAAATCTGCATTTACCGAAAAAAAAAAAAAATTTATATTCTAATACAGTCATGTCATTCTTCTCTGCAACATCCTCATACTTAGGTGTGTTTAAAGGGACTAATGAAATTCATCTGATCGGCTGAATATCTTATCTTAGACATTTATTGGGGTAAACCAAGAGGTTTTGAAAGAGACGGGAGCCCGAAAACAACTTATCACAGACATCAGATGGAGACAGTCATCATTTTTCGGCCATGTTATGAGAAGAGGGAAAATAGAACATGTTGTGACCACTGGAAATATCTGTGGAAGGAGAGAAAGAGAAAGAAAACGAGAGAAGATGCTTGACAGGCTTGTTTTATGGCATGGAGGTGTGTCGGCACACGAACTGATATATGCTGCAGGAGATCGCAGATTATGGAGAGGCATGATCGCCCACGCCAGTCGGAAAGGCACATGATGATGACATTGTGGTAGGGTTGTTGAAGATGAGCATGGCTCATTTTGTTGTTAGCTCTTATTTTCAAAGGGAAACGCAGTAGTAACAAGGACGATACGATACGAAGGGAAACAATTTAGGATTGCAAGAATACGATATTTCTGCATGGGTTACATTTCTTCCCAATTTGGTTATAAAGCCATTTTTTTCAAGCACAAGTTAAGTACAAAAGCACACATGTTTGGTTGACCATAATCTCTACAACTAAAGATTTGGCACCGAACTAATATTTAGTCTTAAAAAAGAGATATCTAAACAAGACAGCTTAAAGAGAACAATAACCACACACAGACATACAAATTTGGAGCTAGCACCATATATTCAGTAAGCCTTGATAGTGAACTAGAGTCGTCCCCTTGTTAAATGTAATTTTTCGTTATTTGTAGCCCTATTCTGGCTTTTGCCGGGGGCCATGAAATCAGCTGGGCCACTTTTGTGACCATAACGGCTGAAAAGGGTTTCTGGGACCTCTCCACTGATGATCCTTATCCGCATGGTGGCACTTTGTGTCACCGGGTGTCTATCGCTTGTGTGATGTCCTGGTGGGTTACAGCAAGCAGTGATCAAGTCTCTGGTTTAAAGCGGGCAGTAAGGGAATGCGCTGTTGTCGGAAGAAGAAACCTGCGTCAGGAAGGTTTGAAGAGTTAAAAGACTAGTGGGCGTTATAGCGATTCAGTTGTGACTATTCCAGATGGTTGATATTTCCAAGCAAACCAGAGACAATTACTTTAACAACATAAAATATTGAAATACTAGGTTTAGTTAAAACAGATGTTCATTCTTTTAAAAAAAAAAAAGATTCTAGGACAAGTGAAAAAAGGATTAAAAATAAATATAGTTGTCAAAACATCAGCACAAAATAGTGTGTATAAAGACTAAGGTCTTGGATCATAGCGGGATTAGACGGTGTGGATAAAAGAATGAATCAAGAATTTATATAACTGCACACGGGACATTTCCACACGTGGTCCGACCCCCCCCCCCCTTTCCCACCCCACCCCCAACCACTTCTTCGGTAGCCAACGAAGAGGCATCCTGCTAATGGTACCAGTTGCAACCTGATCAAAATATCAAGATAAAAAAACCGCACAAAAAGTATATCAGCGAGCTTCACAATATAACAAACACAAATAAAACGTGAACGTTGCGGCTATAAGGCCTTCTTCGGCACATACATAGATTAGACAATACTACACAAATACACAAAATCACTTATCTTCGTATCTCGTGGCAGCCAGGTTGATGTAAAGACAACCTGATTAAATGTCTGCTTCTGTTTCCCTATCAGTGTTGATTATCTTCCAGAATCTCTAATATTTAAACACATTATGCCCCAACCCCTTTCCCCCAGATTTATTACACATACTATATTTAGTATTCTTACTATTTTAAAATGTAGGTTTAATCAGAGCATATCTTAGCAATTATGGTTGAGAATTAGATGTAGATGTGTATTATTTTGACGCTAACTGATATTTGAATGGAATAATGCATGTTAGGAGTGAGAACAAAATGGCAGAATTTAAGGTGGGTCACAATAGCCTAATTCCTAATTAACCCTTTAGAATAATGTTCCATCTTCCGTTCGTTCTTTCCTTCTACACACTCCCCGCTAGATACATATTTCAATGTATGGATTCTCTGCCTGTTTTATTGCACTGTAAAGATTATATAGACGCTATAATACAAGTTTGATTAACAAGTGTTTAAACACAGGGCGTCCCAGTCTGCCGCCTTGAGGCGCAGCAGACATACATTGCTAAGCACATTTTTTAGAGACCTGTCGACATTCGCTAGCGTATCTGGTGGTGGCGATAATAGGTACAACGTACGTTGGTCAACCTATCTCGTTCGGCTGTGTAATTTGTAAGCGGTTACCACAGGCTGTCTTCTGCTGTATGGGGTGTCATGTGTTGCTTGTTATGAACGTTTCAAGCACATCCACCACCGATAACAGTCACCGCCAACCAGAGTGTTATTTTTTTTTTTTTTTTTTAATATCTAGAAACCATGAAAGCTATGAAATAACGCAATCCTTCGGCATTGATTCCATGATAAATACCGTAAATCTGGGAAAATGTGTCCTTTTCGCCTACCTCTGGGAGTGAACCCTGACCACAAGGAGTTCGTCACCCGGTCTCCGTGAAGTCAGGTTTAGCTAACTACGCTAGCGAGCAGCGTAAAAATACACAACATGTCAATGGTTCGATACTTACGAATCGTGGCGCCTTCGGTGCTTTCCACCTGCAGTACTTCTTCATTGCAAACAGCCGCATGTGGCGCCTTCCTACTCACAGGAACAACACATTCCAGAAATAACAGTCGACACAAAAAAAAGTTGCGAAAAGAGAGTTGTGCAGTTTCGTCTGGAAGACATAGTGTTAACCTTGTCGAACGAAGCCAGTATCTACTTGACACGCTGTGTATAGACAGCGGAGAAAGACTTATCATAACACCCCTACAACATATAAAAGCCTGTGAGTCAGCTACGAATTCACGCAGCCGAAAGAGATGGGGTGACAAAAATGAGTTGTACCTAATATTAATGCACTGTATGGAAAAAAAGATATAATAATACGTTTGAAATAACTTGAAATATTTATAAAACAGTTAAAAGTTAGTTGCGTATTATTTACAGGACGTTGCAGAACCAACCCCAGCATTTTTTGGCTGTTGTGGTGTTTTTTAAGGCAAATTTAACGTTCGGGATTTTTCCATTGTTTACTAAAAGGTCAGCTCCCGGTAGCACTGTCGAAACTAACACAAGACAAATCGTCCGCAACTAGGAACAAACACGCACCCCGGCATTATGAAGCGAGCTCGCAACGCCTAACCACAGAAGCCGATATTTGTTTAACAAACACTTTCAAATGAAATATTGTTTGCATTGTTCAATGGACCGTTCAGCCCCCTTATAATATTATTGGAGGGAGGGACTTAGGCGATGCCTGATGTCGCAATTTTTGCGCCTTGTCTCAAACGTAAAAAAATTTTTAAATCCCACATTGGTAGATTTAAACCACGACCCCCCGGCCCCAGGTTTTTTAGCACTGTTTTTCGGTAGTTTTATATTGCTAGAATGCAAAAAGCGATTTTTTCCTAAAATTTTTTTATTTTAGTTCCCTCATCAACGGTGTGGTTTTTTTTGTGGCCTACCCCGCTTTTCCCACCCCTTTTGGAACGCAAAAAAAATCTGTATGCAATGGACCGCATTTATACCGAAAAGCACTTTCAACAGTAGGTTATTGTAAAAATGCGCAGATTTTTTCCCCAATTTTAGTACATTTTTGCGTTCACCCCTTGTTCTAGTTAAAACTGGCCCCTTCGAGAAACACAAAACACATACTTAAAACAAACACACACTACACGGCAGAGTACGGGCCCGGGCTCTCTCCTCTCTCTCTCTCTTTTTTCTCTCTCTCCTCTCTCCCCTATATTTTTTANGGGCCTTTTAAAAAACAGTCTTCCGGCATTCAAGCACGGGGGTCCCTGGATTAAACCCTGACTTTGGACATCTCACACCTGGCAGGGTCGATCTCAGCTTGGGCTTTTCGTCGGCAGGTCTCCTTTCTCCTCGGCACCACGTAAAAATTCGCACATTCAGACGCCGCCCTCTCACCCCCAACGGGTCGACACAAAACAAATGACCGAGCTCTGATTATACCACGGGTTCCTTTCACGTGAAAACATGGGGGCCCTTTACTTTTCCCGTGGCATTTGGGGTCGCCACCGTGGTCCCCTGATAATAGGGTTTTAGTCACCTATCTCCAGATTCTCGTTTAATCCAATATTGGACACTGGGTTTTTTTGGTCGTTTTGGGGCCCCTTCCCCCCAACCACCTAAACGGGGTCGAAAATACCCCCCATTACCATTCTGGGCGGCTTGTTTTCAGTGTCCTTCATAATCTGTCTCATATCCTGCGGTGTTTCCCGGGGAAAGAGACGTGCTTTGTAGAAAGATTTTTTTTTCTATTCTTTATTTTTCGGATTTTGAACAATTGTTCTAGTTTTTCGTGCTACTTTTGATTTTTCTTGCATAACTTTGAAACTGAAGTTTTAGTTCACAAAATTTTCTGTTCTTCGAAAGGTTTGCGTTGGTGAATAATTGCGTGTCAAAAAGGTACACGTTTGCATATTCCTATTGTCATAGTTTGACTGTTTTTACGGTTTCCATCTGGGGGCAAATTTTAGAAGGGGACGTCTGGCCCGAGAGGTCCCCAAGAGTTCAGTAACCATGTGGAGTCAGAGCTCAGTCACCTATTCCTGAGACAGGTTTTAATGGAAAATTTTTGAACGGGGGTTTGGCCCTAACGAAAACGAGAGCCATCATTCAAACACCCCGTCTCAGAGCACCTGAGGGATTTTAAATTTTCCCGTAAAAAAGGTGCGCGACAAACTGCCATACGACACAGTCGATAAAAAGGAAAAGTTGCGAAAGGAGTTGAGTTGCGTATTATTTACAGGACGTTGCAAGAAACCAACCCCAGCATTTTTTTGCTGTTGTGGGGTTTTTTAAGCCAGATTTAAACGTTCGGGTTTTTTTCCATTGTTTACTTCATAGGTCAGCTCCCGGTAGCACTGTCGAAACTAACGCAAGACAGATCGTCCGCAGCTAGGAACAAACACGCACCCCGGCATTATGAAGCGAGCTCGCAACGCCTAACCACAGAAGCCGATATTTGTTTAACAAACACTTTCAAATGAAATTTTGTTTGCATTGTTCAATGGACCGTTCAGCCCCCTTATAATATTATTGGAGGGAGGGACTTAGGCTCACTTATTTCACAATCCTAAAAATTAAGTTGATAAAGGCTTCAAGATGCCTGATGTCGCAGATTTTAGCGCCTCTGTCTCAAAACGTAAAAACATTTTTAAAATCCCACATTGGTGAGATTTAAACACACGACCACCAGGCCGCAGGTTTGTTAGCAACTGTTTTGCGGTAGTTCTTATATGTAGCTAGAATCAGTCAAAATGCGATTTTACCTATAATTATTTTTATTTTAGTTCACCTCATCAACGGTGTGTGTTTTTATGGCTGGCCTACCTCCCTGTCTTTACCCGACCCTCTTTGGGAAGCGCAAAAACATCTGTATGCAATGCGACGCGCATTTACTACACAGAAAAGCACGTTTCTAATCTAGTAGGTTATTGTAAACATGCGCAGATATTATTTCCAAGTTGAGTACATTTGTGCGTTCACGCCCTTGTTCTAGTTAAACACTGCGCCTTCGAGAACACACACAAACACATACATTAACACAAACACACACTACACGGTCAGAGTATCGTCCCTGACTCTCTCTCTCTCTCTCTCTCTTTCTCTCTCTCTCTCTCTCTCTCTCTCTATATATATATATATATATATATATATATATATATATAATATATATATATATACTAGCTGTACCCGGCCACGCGTTGCTGTGGCATAGTTTGGCTAAATGGAAATGAAAGAAAATAGAAATCGCACGTGTCTAATACAATCATTGTCTGCTCAGATAAGAAATAGTCTTTGATCTCCACCCCACAACTAAATCCACCTACTACCCTCTCCCTCATCAAAGGTTTTTGGAAAAGAAAGACAATGGAAATCGCACCTGTCTAAATATAAGTTAATGTCCGCAATCATTCTCTGCACATTTATATAGAGATAGTCTGGTTTTCCAACTTTAGAACACGCACCATATAATTGTGTCTTTATATTAGTAGTCGTTTAAATGGTGCTATTAGCACGGTAACAAAAGTAGTTATTTGGTTATCTCATGCTAAAGCTGTTTGTATTTTTATAAGAGACGGAAGTAAAGCTACAACTGTACTTGTAAATAACAAAGTAAGTCGTAAAAAATAGAACAGCGGAGGTAGCGTTAGTAAAATATAATCAAATTAGGTAATGAGAACTTGAAAATTACGTGTAAAGCTCTTTAAGTTCTCTTAAATTTAAGTCATTAACACCCCCCCCCCCCTCCCCTCTTCCACCGACTTCTGCTCTCTCCCTCTTCGAAATATTTGAAAATCATTACCTGGCGATATTTTGTTGTTGCTGTAACTGACATTGACATCCCTGTCCATCTGGACTAAAATGGGGAGCAGGAATTGTAATAGGTAGTGAATGGGGCTAGTGTAATATTTACCACATCATCCTTCAAGTACCAGTACAAACTACTAAAAATAATGTCACTCCTATCTGTGTTACCATCGGAGTAGACAGAGAGTCGTGAGCCAGAAGATTTGGTTCCGCATGGCTAGTGCTGTGGCCACAGACTGGTCAGGTTAGGATGTATAATTTCACTTGCCGACAGAAGAACGCCATAACCTTACCGGCGGTCTTCACATGAGAGCACTATGGTGTAACAGCCCAACCACAACTATTACTGCTGCTGCTACTTTAAGTGGGTAAAGCAGTTACTGTGACTTAAAGCTCTCTCAGTAAATAGTTTTTGCCCCCCCCCCCCCCCCCCCCCCCCCCCCCCATCCCCCCCCAAAAAAAATTAACCGACAACTCTTTCTCTCATTGAAGTAGTTGGGAGGAAAAAAAAACACTTGAAAAGCAAATGAACACAGGAAAAAAACACCATAATTAGGAAATGAACGCCATGGTAAACAGCCACAGCTTAAAAATTCCAACGCAGATGAAATAACTAAATCTAAAATGAAAATAAATGAAAAATCTATAAAAATTTCAGCGTAACCATGCAATCGGAAAGTTTTAAAATGCAATCATAAGTATGCGAAATGGTCAAATTTAATTATCAAATGGTTTACCCATTTACTTGTCTTTTTTTTTTTAAATATTAAGGCAACATGGCTAGTGCTGTCACCACGACACAGCAGATCAGGATATTATTTTAGTCCGGGGTAAAAAAAAATATTAACTACTGCGGATTCGACCCAGGTCTCCCGCACAGGAACCCAGTGTTCTAACCATTCGACCATGCAGCCAATTAATCAGATAAACGAAAAGAGAACTTAACTATTAGAGATATGTGTCCCTACTACTGAGTCCTGATTAAAACACAATTCAAAACCGCAGGCAATTGTTTTCTCGTAGACAGATACTCCAGATATATTAATGAAACGGCACAACAATAGAAATCGCACGTGTCTAACACGGTTAATGAAGTTAATGTCGCAGTCAATGTCTGCGCCGACGTCGAGATAGTCCTTAATTTCCCCCCCCCCCCCCCCCCATCGAAGGTTGTTTGAAAAAACCCCAGAGAATAGAAATCGTGTTTAATATGGTTATTGTGGCAAATATAGAGATAGTCTTGTTTAATGTATCATACTCTATGTATTAGAGAAGGCGTTGGCTGCACGTAACTCGCCGGCAAATGGTGGAAGCCTTGCGTTCTGACTACGGCGGCGCATGCGCAATTACTAACGTGGCTATAATTAGAAATCACTAAAGTTATAAATATTAGTTTCGAATATTATGGCATAAATTGTGGTCACCTATCTCTAACAGCGACAGGTTGAATTTCAAACCACGATGGTTCAAAATCCGGTATCAAAACAAACATATCCTGAAAATTTCAGCTAAATCGGTTCAGTAGTTTCCGAGTCTATAGGGAGCAAACAAACACACAAACATTGATTTTTATTTATATAGATATATATATATATATGTGTGTATGTATGTATGTATACACATATGTATATGCATATGTATGTATGTATGTATGTATGTATGTATGTATGTATGTATGTATGTATATATATATATATATATATATATATATATATATATATATATAGAGAGAGAGAGAGAGAGAGAGAGAGAGAGAGAGAGAGAGAGAGAGAGAGAGAGAGAGAGAGAAAGAGAGAGCCCTCTTTTTCTCGTTACTTAGTGGCACAATTTTAGTTATAATGCAACAAAAGCTAATTATAGGAACACCACCACCGCCCGGGCCACTCTATCCCCCACCCCACTCTTTTAAAGATTATCTTTGTGGCGAAGTGGTCAAACCGTTTGCCTCGCGCTCTGAAGGTCGTGAGTTCGTTTCACGGCTGCGCCATTCAGTTCTCGAGTGCAATTATTACAGAGATTTCTGTAGATCGTCACCGGAGCTATGGATTCCGTGCTCCGTGCGGCTAGCTGCTCTGCAGAGAGAGACAGAGCTATATCGGGTAAAACCTGATGCAATAAAATCGATCCTCTCGACTTTAACCTGTAACTTTAAAAGTCAGAGACTCGGTGAGATCCTTCTAGTGATAATGCAGCAGCAGTAACTCTTAGAAAATGTGTCGTCTGGAGAATTAACATCTAGTGTCTCAAAGATAACTTCTAATCATAATGCAACAGCAGTAACTCTTAGAAAATGTGTCCCCTGGAGAATTAACATCCAGTGATTCAAAGGTAACTTCTAGTGAAAATGCAATAGCGGTAAATCTTAGAAAATGCTTCCCCTGAAAGACTAACATCCAGTGACTCAAAGAGACACCATGCTAGTGAGAATGCAACATAAACAAATCATAGAAACCCTATTCAACTGAATGGTTTCCCTATATTAAGACACCTGAAGGTTACAAAGTGACCTGTAGTCCAGTGTTGATGGGTTAGTTTTGTCCCAGGAGTAGAAAAGATCTTACGCGAGAGAGCGGTTCTTCTTTTTCTTAGCTGCCACCAGCTGAAAAACCCCAGAGGAAAGTTCTCGTTGTTCGTCCACTTCTGGAATGAGTCTTGTTCCAGATCTTGAGTTTTACATGCACATCCGTTTTACAGACCAGCTTCTAGTATGCATACTGTTGTTTACTTGCTTCTCACGCATATGGACTCCGATTTCGAAGGAAGAACACCTAATTAGTCGTTTTAAAACATGCTTCATAGGGGGTGGGGGTTGTAGAGCTCCCCTCTCCACCCGCCCTCTCTTTCCATAGAGCCCCTGGAACCCACACAGAACAGCCTTTATCTACCAACATTTAAATACCAACATTACCCCTACAGTGTAGACAAAAGGGAGTGTCCAATGAAAGTTAACACTATAACAACAAAGACAGCAGCACACGCCTGTTGTTTTCATGGCAACAGTGGGTATCTTTAGGTAAACATTGACAGCCTACATGTAAACTCAGAGAGATACAGAGGTCGGTCACGTGGCATCGTTAATACTTCCGGATCTCCGCCCTCTTTCTCTCAAACAGTTAATGATGGCTGCTGTTCACACATTTCTCCGATTTCATCAGTTTTCAAGAATTCATACCATGTAGTATTCGTCTGGAGCTGCAAGAAATGAACATTCCACCAAGAGGACAAGACGTTGCATTAACCAACACAGAACAGGTGTCATCGGTTGTTTTACACTTGTGAAGCTTCTGAGGAGGAGATCAGAGCACCTGTGGATCTGTCCGGAGTGGTGTGATGATAATCCTCTCTATTGACTAATCACTATTCGCCAATGTCCTCAGTAATTGGTTCCCGGGCAAGAAACAACTGTAATTCCCAGCAACATTAAATTCACACTGGTATGTAAAAGGACTAACGCCAGGAGAAAGAACAGTTTTACCACAGGGACAACTTCTACATATAATATTTGATATATATCACGCTCTTGGAAAACCCTCATAAGGAAAGTGGTTGAATGTGGTCAGATTGTTGTGTACTTGTTCCCTTTACTAATGGAACGAACAAACAAACATAACAATTGTTAAAGAAAATTGTGCTGTTGGATAAACACCTAAATTACGTGATTTTTTAAATAGATATAGTATGAGAAAATTAGCAAAGAACCGTGAAAACCCCGACATAATTAAAACAGCGCAAACAATAATGGAATTATTTATCAATCAAAAAAGATTCTGGGTCCTCGCTGGTGCTACGGAGTTCGTGCACTGCGCAGAAATTGGTCGGACTCAGGCTTGAGTTAGAAGTAGAACGGAACATTAATCGGTTACTACTCTTGTGCCCTGATGTTGATCCCTTGTATGAACCAAACTAAACCAAGATTCTAAGCTTACAGCAAGAGTGTTAAATAAGGAAGCGCTCGGGACATTCCCATAAGTGCTTCATCCTCTCCTTTAGCAGCCAGCGAAGATTCCAACTCAGATGGTGTCATTAGCAGTTTAAAGTTTGATTATATGTACGGCTCGCCTTTCCTCTGAATGTAGAGTATCTATAAGATCGCCTGTCACTTCAAGAGGTAACATTCTCTCCAGACTATGATCTAATCATGCTCCATATTGTTCACTTGATTCCAGAGGTTCTTGACTACGTTTAGCTAGTCATGCATACATTCACCAGCAATTGATGCAAAACCAGCCTATCGGTGTGCCTATTCATTTCCCTACACTCCTGCACTTCTAGAAGTAAATATCCTAATAATCTAAAAAATATCATTGCCAGTAGACTACGAGACAGAGGAAGAATACAATAGACAGACAAACATATAAACATATAAGAGAGGAGGTATTAAACAGAGGTTGAAAAAAAAAACGATTGGTATCTGCAGCAAAAGAAACTCAAAGGCTGGAAGACTAATGATTCATAACGAGATATTAGGTAAAAGGGAGAGGGGAGAGAGAGAGACAGACTGAGAGAGAGAGAGAGAGAGAGAGAGAGAGAGAGAGAGAGAGAGAGAGAGAGAGAGAGAGAGAGAGAGAGAGAGAGAGAGAACAATAACAAATGATGTAGCTTTCTTTGTATTATATACTGAATGAGAATCAGGGAAATCACAAAATGTCAACATACTAGATCAGAGGTCTATAAACTGTTTCACGTAGCGCCCCCTTGAGTAGATGACAAGACTCCTCCTCCCTCTCCCACATATCAGTTTGTTATTTAAGAGGGGAAGACAACAATTAACTGTTACCAATAACGTGGAGAAAAAAACACGCATCAAATTCAAAGTGTCAAAAAACAAAAGAAACAATGGCCGCCAAATGGTAATTTCGCGTCCAAATATCAGTGTGGTAACTGGAACTGTGTTTATGATATCTGCTTTTTTTGGGTCAGAAATTGGACAAGGCACATCGGAGATCACTCTCCACACCAGGCTAGAAGTGGGGTTCTGTTTTCATGACTGTTAATGCTGAAAATACTGATTATTACAAACACACTTAGTTAATACGCCCCCACCTCCTCGATCCTCCCTCCCTCCAACCATGTCAGAGACCCACTGGACTAAATCATTCCATGTTTCTCAACTGCGCACTTTGACATTGTCACTTAAACATGAACTTTGACTATATCTCATGCACGGGTATTCTAGCGCTCAGATACGGCAAAGTGGTGCTTTCTCCAGCATGGCTGGGTCGAGTGTTGTTTACGCGACACACCCCAGATCAACTTTATATAGTAAATAAGCCAATGTATACTGATGAAGGAGAGTAGAGATAAGATATGTACTTGGTGTGTATGGGTGTATGGGTATGCTCGTGTCGTATATATATATATATATATATATATATATATATATATATATATATATATATATATATATATATATATATATATATATATATATATATATATATATATATATATATATATATATATATATATATATATATATAGAGAGAGAGAGAGAGAGAGAGAGAGAGAAATATATATATATCTAAACCTTATATGACGTATATGTTTATATGTATTGTGACGTGACGGGTGGTTTAAATGTTTATGTTGTTGAGTAGGGATCTTCCTTTCAACACATTCTCTCCACTAGATAAACCGAACTAAAATCTGAGCTATGTTGCTCTCAGACAAAGTCCTGGATAACCAAGAAAAACAGCCATATTGGCTCGTTAAGTATATTAACATTAGCTGAACTTAGTACCCACAAGAGAAAGCAAGGAATTTTTAGATGTCTAACATACTAAATGAATTATTAGACAGGGCAAGTGATTCCTTCGTCATCTACCTTCTCCCGGTGTTATTATTAATAATTAAAGAATTATTATCATATTATATGTGCCCCCACCAAATGTTATTCTATCCTAACAGTTTAATTAAACATGTAAGAACAGACATTTGGAATTTAACAAACTATGTAGTTTAAAACTTGACATACAGCTTTATTTACTACAATGAAATTCCCAGTTTGTTGATTTACACAAACAGTGACTGGTTAATGAAAGTGATACGCTTCAGCGAGACAAACAGCTCGGGGTTTAGAGTGGTATGATAATGATGATAAAAGGTTAACATAAAGGGGTTAACTCAACTTATAAGCCTCTGACAGCCGTGAGGATCTGTCAAGCTTGTCCAACCCTTCCTTGCCTGTTGTCTGCCTGTTTCAGCTTATTCTCCACTTCATCCCCACCTCGCTCTCCACATCGTTCTCCACCTCGTTCTCCACCTCGTTCTCCACCTCGTTCTCCACCTCGTTCTCCACCTCGTTCCCAGCTGGCCGAGTCTAACACAATGTAGGCTACTTCATGGACTGATCGTCACATGGGCGCTGCAATCATGGAAACAAAACACATACGTGTAGTATCTTGACTTACACTAAGAATACATGTATCAATTAATACAACATAAAATAATAAGATATAGCCCATCACTCCTCCTCATATTCCACATCCTCTCCAGTCTAGTCTGAAGGTCTTTTGTCTTACATGGGCGTCACATATCCTGCCTTCCCTCAAATGCTATGTCATGATAGTTGACTTTCTAAGTCTGTTGTCCGTCTTCACTCAGACTTCGAATTGGCTGACATAGATTTGACATAAACATGTGGCGCAGGTTATGTGCTGAACCCGCAAACAATTTATATGTGCACGCTGTCCTGAATATTATCTTTCAGTGACCGTGAATTCTATACACCCATCATCCTTCCCCTGGGGTTATAAATCCCCTGTTCAGGTGAACACATTAAGTGAGCACATGGTGGGCACACAAAACGTAGCAGCATCCCTGCACATATGGGCATGATTTCCCACAGTCCAAACTCATATTTTGGCTGATCATGGAAACAATATAATTACATTTCATTATAGCAAATGTCCTTGTTCACATCTTATTTTATACACATGAAAAAACATACACTGAAAAAAACATGTGACACAAACATACGGGAAAATAGGAATAGTTTAGCAGTTCCCTAACTTGAGATACTGAATACTCACACAGAAATATTTCAAGCAGAATGTGCAGACAAATTAGGAAAAGGTAGTATAGACTAAGCTTAACTCCCTAACCTATGTATACAAGATTAAAATTAATATTTTCTCTCACCTGGGAACTTTTCCATCTATCGCCAAACCAGAGTACGACAGTAAAATATACCTTTACGTCGACCTGTTTGTTTGCCGGCAGGCTGCGATTAATGACGGGAATTCCACAGGCTCGAAGTATAAGTATCAATCTATTGTCCAAATTAAACTCCTCCCTTTCCTTAGTTTTTACCTAACCCTCAAGACGATGACTTAAGCCACGCCTCCGGAGTACCCAACAGATCAAATTAGCTAACAAGTGGCCTGTCAGTCAATTCTGGACTGACATCCCTAGAGCAAACATTCTTAAGTGACCCAATCTAGTTTACACCGAATCTTACTGGCCGGTGTGAAAGACGGTCAGTGAAGCCATTGTGTTTCCTACGTGACCAAGATCAAGATAAAACATTCCTAATTGCCAAACACCTCTTCTCTCCAGAATTACACTGACGTGTTAAACTTTAAACTTCTCGTCGCCTCCATGTCTAGCGTCCACTCAATTTACCTGTTCAAAAGAGCCCCGATCAGTCTCTACAGTCTGGTCAGGAGATAACATTCTGACACTGGCATGAGAATAGAATTCCTAGCTACAGTGTAAAGTTTTAGGTAATATTACCCAAGGTTGGGTTGCTTTGTCTGGACTAGGGACTGGAAACATTTAAATCAATTTGATTTAAAGTAATATGAGGGTAAAGGGCAGAGTAAATATAATCCTGTCTCTTCAGAACCAGAAGAACTTATTACAAGTACTAACTTCTGGAATCACTGAGATCGTATCGTGACATGTATATATTTATATGTGTGCGGCGTTCGTCGCTGAGGTGTTGTGAGTCCGACTCGTAATTCGAATGCACCGTGTTCGAAACCCACTGCTGGTTGCGTGGATATTTATCATGGTATCGGGCGTTGCAGGTTGACCCAGCCTTAAATAGATGGATGTCCTGGTGAAGTAAAGGCGGCCGACGTAATGCTGACCACATCACCCACCTAGTACCGATGATCTGAAACAAATATGGGATTCTCCGCCCATATACCCGATACGCTTAAAGGAGTGAATTATATGTGTGTTCAGTCAGATTGGGCCGCGAACAGACGTCGCGTAGTGCAACAAAGCCAGGCATGGGATTCCACAAACATCTAGTTTTAGAAATGAGGCAGAGGCAGTCCCTGCAATCTTCCGCTGACTTGAGAACAAGCTGTAAGCACACATTGTGATTGCAACTGACTCACAGCGAATAATGTGATGCAATATCGATTTTTAAATTCACCATTCAACATTCAGCTTTCTCTCGCTCTCTGTCTGTCTCACTCTCTGTTCATACGTACAACTGATTACCTATCTAGCTATCTATCTAATCCAGCTATCTAGTCTAGCTATCTAGTCTAGCTATCTATCTAGTCTAGCTATCTATCTAGTCTATCTATCTATCTAGTCTAGCTATCTATCTAGTCCAGCTATCTATCTAGTCCAGCTATCTATCTAGTCCAGCTATCTATCTAGTCCAGCTATCTATCTAGTCTGTCCAGCTATCTATCTAGTCTGTCCAGCTATCTATCTAGTCTGTCCAGCTATCTTCTAGTCTGTCTATCAATCTATCTAGTCTGTCTATCAATCTATCCAGTCTGTCTATCAATCTATCCAGTCTGTCTATCAATCTATCCAGTCTGTCTATCAATCTATCCAGTCTGTCTATCAATCTATCCAGTCTGTCTATCAATCTATCCAGTCTGTCTATCAATCTATCCAGTCTATCTATCTATCTATCCAGTCTATCTATCTATCTATCCAGTCTATCTATCTAGTCTATCTATCTATCTAGTCTATCTATCTATCTAGTCTATCTATCTATCTATCTAGTCTATCTATCTATCTATCTATCTATCTATCTATCTATCTATCTATCTATCTAGTCTATCTATCTATCTATCTATCTATCTATCTATCTATCTATCTATCTATCTATCTATCTATCTATCTATCTAGTCTATCTAGTCTATCTAGTCTATCTAGTCTATCTAGTCTATCTAGTCTATCTAGTCTATCTAGTCTATCTAGTCTATCTATCTATCTATCTATCTATCTATCTATCTATCTATCTATCTATCTATCTATCTATCTATCTATCTATCTATCTATCTATCTATCTAGTCTATCTAGTCTATCTATCTATCTATCTATCTATCTATCTATCTATCTATCTATCTATCTATCTATCTATCTATCTATCTATCTATCTATCTATCTATCTATCTATCTATCTATCTATCTATCTATCTATCTATTTATCTATCTATCTATCTATCTATCTATCTATCTATCTATCTATCTATCTATCTATCTATCTATCTATCTATCTATCTATCTATCTATCTATCTATCTATCTATCTATCTATCTATCTATCTATCTATCTATCTATCTATCTATCTATCTATCTATCTATCTATCTATCTATCTATCTATCTATCTATCTATCTATCTATCTATCTATCTATCTAGTCTATCTATCTATCTAGTCTATCTATCTATCTATCTATCTATCTATCTATCTATCTATCTATCTATCTATCTAGTCTATCTATCTAGTCTATCTATCTATCTATCTATCTATCTATCTATCTATCTATCTATCTATCTATCTATCTATCTATCTATCTATCTATCTATCTATCTATCTATCTATCTATCTATCTATCTATCTATCTATCTATCTATCTATCTATCTGTCTGTCTGTCTGTCTGTCTGTCTGTCTGTCTGTCTGTCTGTCTGTCTGTCTGTCTGTCTGTCTGTCTGTCTGTCTGTCTGTCTGTCTGTCTGTCTGTCTGTCTGTCTGTCTGTCTGTCTGTCTGTCTGTCTGTCTGTCTGTCTGTCTGTCTGTCTATTTTTTTTAAATTTATCTAATTTATCCAATCTATCTATCAAATCTATTTATCAAATCTATCTGTCTGTCTGGTTGTGTGTCTGTCTGTCTGCACGTCACTGGAGGCACCTGTATTTACTTAACCACAGTGAGCTGTTTGTTTGTCTGTTTTACCACATATGTCTTGCCACTAATGTAAAGAGGCATTTCGAGATTTTTAAAACGAATCAGGTGTTTTTGGTAATTGGATGCGCGTGATCAACTGTGGAGTATCTTAATAGAAGGCTCATTATTTCTCGGTGCAAATTATCTAAGTGTTCCCCGCCCCTGTAATAATGAAGAAGTTTTCTTTAAAATTCTGTATACATATTTTTATGTTTTTATAATTACAATTTTTGTATTTATTTATCTGTCAGCACACATTATTATTATGCACTGAAACAGAGTTTCGACCCCTTGGAGTATCTCCTATCCTAGAATGTTTATTGTACAGCAACGATGTCTAAAATCTCGTAATTTTTCTTTGTTTGGGCGCTCCATTTGCGTGTTACTGACGTGGCCACCTAGATGTGTGCATTTTCTCTCACATTTATATAATTTCAACTTTCATCTAATTTCCCATTGTGGCTTTTATAACTTGGGGCGTCAAAGAAAGTATAAATAGGGGAATCTTCTTCTTCTTCTTCTTCTTCTTCTTCTTCTTCTTCTTCTTCTTCTTCTTCTTCTTCTTCTTCTTCTTCTTCTTCTTCTTCTTCTTCTTCTTCTTCTTCTTCTTCTTCTTCTTCTTCTTCTTCTTCTTCTTCTAGGCTTTTTTTTTTTACATTTGACTAAACCTAGAATAGATTTATTTAAAACAAGTTTAGCCTATTCTGCTGCTCATTTATCGAACCAGCTTCTACTTGATCTAAAAAATGCAGAGTTCCTATTCATTTAACTGCACACGTTTTTCAGTTCATGCTTACAATTGAATATATGCCATCTTAAATTATTAATTTAATTATTTATTAATCCATTTTGCATTATCAGTTTATAATTAAAAAGGGTGTGAATAATATGTTTGTATGCATGCATGTTGCTGAATTGTATAAATATCTCTCCAACCTCTAGCAATTAAAGTCCTCTGGCTTGGATGGAATCAGTAATCAAATTCTTTGATGTGCTGCACCAGTCATTACTGACTCCTTTACATTCATATACAATCAGTGTCTTGCAAAGCACTACTTTCCATCAGCATTTAAAATTGCTAAGGCTTATCCTCTGTTCAAACCTGGCTCACCTGTCAACAGTTCTCTTGGCAATTATAGACCTATTTCTCTACCATCCATTCTATCCAGGCATTAGAGAAACACATACATGAAGTAACGTTTCAACATTTAAATAACAAAAATCTGATAGCTGATAGCCAGTCACGGTTCAGCCCTAAACACTCTTGTCATACTGCGTTACAGAAAATGACAGACAACTGGCACATAAACATCAACAAAGGCAACATTTTCGGGGCAGTTTCTGTGGACTTCAAGAAAGCCTTTTATGTTGTAGATAATAATATTCTAATTTAAAAAAATTAAAAACGTGAAAACTAACGATAATTTCGTCAAATTAATGCGGCCATTTTTATCTGATAGACAGCAAGTAGTATACTTCAATAACCATCTGTCAAAATCCACTCAGTTGAATTTAGGCGTGTCCCAGGGGTCAATTCTATGTCCACAAATTTTTGCCACGAATATTAACGACCTTCTATTGCATCTTAGTATAAAATGCGATCTTTTTGCGGATGACTGCACAATATATACAATTCTTGAGAGTAGTAATGAGTTGGGAAGTTCTATACAATAAGAGGAAGATACTCTTTGTAAAAGGAGTAATAGCAATCGCGAGCAAATTACCATAAATAAAACTAAATGAATGCTTATAACAATCAGACAAAAGTTACAAACATTAGTATTGCACCAGCCACCACTTGAGCTCTACATTGATAAATTACCTATTGTTCAATGTAACGAAACACAAAACATTAGGCCTTACAATTTACAATCATTTAACTTGGAATTCTCATGTTTGTGACACAACTGAGAAAATTTCATAAAATGTTAGAAAGTTTACCAGCTTGCTAAAATTCAGCACTGTCTTGGTGAAGATACACAAAAACTATTTTACGCATTAAAACACATGTCGACTTCTGAACTACAGTTTGGGATGGCTGCACCAAATCTAATGTTAAAAGACTAAGTTCCCCTCAAAATTGCGCTTTACGCCTGATTTAAGGTAGAAAACATGCTAATAAAAAAATCATCTTTATAGTCATCGAAAATCTTCTGCTATTTTGTACACGTTTAATTTTTAACAAGACCAAATTTATTCATAGAATTGTATCTCAAAATACTTAAACCACCTTTTCCAGTTGTAAAATTCCAGTCCTACTAACAGCAAGCGACTAAGTTTATTACATTTTCCAAAACCTAGAATGGATTTATTATTTAAAAAAAAAACTCTGCTGCTCATTCACAGAACCATCTTCAACTAGATCCGAAAACTACAAAAGGTCCCTACTCATTTAACCGCAAACGTTTTTTGTTTCATAATTGCCAGTGATTAAATGCCACCTTAAATGTAGTTGGAAATCCATATTGCATTATCAATTTATAATTAAATAAGGTGTGTATAATATGTATGTATGGGTGTATGTGTTACATGTTTATGTGTGATATGTATGCATGTGTAGGCATTTTTGTGTATGTATGCTTCTGTGTATGTACGAGTGTTTGTATGGGTAATTGTACAATATTGTGCGTGTGTGTCTGTGTGGTGTCTGCGTGCCTATCTGTGTGCGTGTCTGTGTGTGCATATAATGTGTGTCTATGTGTATATCTGTGTGTGTATGTCTATGTGTGTTTCTGAATGCGTGTATGTGTGTCTCTCTGTGTATGTCTCTTGTGTGTCTGTTTCTGCGTGTGTGTCAGTGTGTGTGTGTGTGTATGTGTGTCTATACATGTCTGTGCGTGTCTGTAAATGTGTGTATGTATATATGTCTGTTTGTGTATCTGTGTGTCTATGTGTGTGTGTTTGTACGTGTGTGTGTGTCTGTGTGTATATGGGTTTAGTTGCCTGTATGTCTTAGAGAGAGTGTGTGTTTGTGTGTGGCTGCCTGTAGGTCTTTGAGTGCGTGTGTGTGTCCCTGTGTGTGTGTCGGTGTGTGTCTGAGTGGGTTTGTGTCTTTGTGTATGATTGTGTCTTTGTGTGTGTCTGTGTGTGCGTGTGTCAGTAATTTATCTTTGTGTGTGGCTTCATGTGTGTGTCTGTTTTTGTGCATGTGTGTGTCTGTGTCTGCATGTGTGTGTGTGTGTTGCTACTTGTGTGTCTGCAAGGCTGTGTGTGTATATGTCAGTGCGTGTACGTCTGTGTTTGCATGTGTATGTGCCCTTATGTGCATGTATGAATGTATGTATGTATAAACGTCTGTATGTCTGTGGATGTGTAAATATATATGTATGTGACTATATATGTGTATGTAAGTGAGTAAGTGAGTGAGTGATTGAGTGAGTTTGCGTGTGAATATGGGTGTGTGTAAGCGCGCGCGACTGTGTGCGTGCTTTTTACCATCATGGTTTTGTGTTTGTGCTTCATAACCATACAAAGTTTTCTATTATGTGACATGCTTTATTGATAAAATACAACGGTTGTATGAAAGATAGGTGTTTGGAAGGGTCTAATATGAGACGGGCTTGCGTGACCAATTTGTGACCCTTAAAAAAAAAAGTTTGTTCGTTCGTTAGTTGCCTCAACATTTCATAGCCATATGTAAAACAAGTGGTTTTATCGGCGTTTTGAATTTTTTGATTTATGTGTTACGAAGCAGACATATTAATGTTATCAGATGTTCAAGAACATAGTGTACTTTATTTCTAGATTGTATTCTAGATTGTATTTATGCTATTGGAGCAGTTAAAGTTTGCACCCAAGTACATGTATATTTCTGTTCGTTTGAGGATATACGCCAGCAACATACAAAACAAAACTATCATGTTCAGTTTGTTCGCCAGCATAATTCAAAACAAAGCTATCATGTTCAATTTGTTGTGTACGCCTCCATTATTTCAATTTACGCATTGCTACAAATATATAGGACTGCAAATTTAGACAAATTTATTTCTGCAATTTAACATGGTCATGCTTTGTCTGCTCATTCATGTTCCCTGACTTTGTTCTCACGGGAGTCAAGATTAATCGCCTGGGCGTGTCTGAAACCAGCTAGAGAAATTGGCCTTGAGGTAAGTTACCGCTTTCTCTAGGGGCAGATATAATTATGCGATGAGAAATAAGAGAACGCTGCTGTAACGTTCCATACTAACTTATTTTGCAAGTCTTTTCGTTCGAAATGAATATAATACGTAGAATATTATGAATTCTGTCAAATGCATTGTAATCTTGGGTTATTCTACATTCAATGTTTTAAAGCAACTCCAAGTAGCTTGTATTGGGGTACACAATCAATATTTTTTTTTTTTTAAGTTTAGCATCATTATCATATCCATCATCATCAACATCATCATCATCACCATGTTGTGCCGCTTTACGTTATATTAGCCTCACAGTTTATTCTTCAATTCTGTTCTATCTTTCCCAGTTGTTTTAATATCATAGATTCCAGCCCAGCACCTTTGTTTCCTCTCTGCAACGCTCATTCTTGGGTTTCTCTCAAGCGCTATGTTTCCTCAATCGATTTGCTTCCCACTTAAATTCTCTGTTCGTTTTCCACAGGATGTGCTCAAAATATCTCGTCTTCTTTGTCTCACAACTATTTGTACCAGCGGTTGTCCAGACATTTCTGTTATGTCTTCACGTTGCTTAAATTTTCTTCAGTTATATCCATTCGGCTCGTTTCCATCTTTCAAGACGATGGTCTTATATTGCTTGTGTAATGCGCTATGTGTGTGACTAACAAAACACGCCCGCATTGAGAAAAGTCTCCCCCAACTATAGCAGGGGATTTCAGGACCGTTGTCAACATTTGTTTCTTCTCACACGCTCGGCTCTCATCCTTTCTGCAATCATTTCTTCCTTCACTCTAACTCCTCTCCTAATGCCCCCACCCCCCCCCCCCCAAACCCCACGCAAAACGCGGTCAATTTAGACCCATATACTATGAAACTTAATAGAGTGTGTTTGGTCTGTTTGTGTGTGTGTGTTTGTGTGTGTGTGTGTGTGTGTGTGTGTGTGTGTGTGTGTGAGTGCATAATTTTGCTTTTACTTTTCCGCTGTTCAAACGAAGACATGTTTTACAGCAAATGAGGAGCGGTTGGTGGAACAGTTAAAAACGCTGAGCTCTCTTGCGAAGACCCAGGTGTAAACCCTTGGTAATGTTGTGGATTATTTTCTGTCGCGGGCAAAAAAAAAAAATATATACAGTACGTTTGTACAGCCCGTGTCGACTGCACTAGAATTGGGGAACTAAATCGTCAGCGTCAAAGGCAAACACACCCCCCCCCCCCCCCCCCCCCCCCCCCCACTTTTCCGCCCCCTCCCCAATTCGTATATTGTAAAAGTGGTAAATGCAGAAGGCAGTAATGACAATGTTATTCATAATTTCCTGTAACAGCGCTGTATTCCAGTTGATCTTCTTCTTCTTCTTCGCTTCCTCTTTTACCGCTGTGGGTGTCGAGGGAGATATAAGGTTCTGTTTCTAGCTCTTCTGGCTGCCTGGACCATAGGCACATCGTACTGTTGTAGAGTTTCTCTGATGTTATCCTTCCATCTTGTTCTTGGTCTACCCCGTGCTCTACGTCCTTCTTCTCTTCACATGTATGCTTTGTATACAGTTGATCAAAACAGTATTATCAGCATAATATAGTTTAACTGCCATTAATGGCACATCTTACATAGATTCATTATCATAACGTGGCCAAGCCATTTCCATCTTCTCATGGTTATCATACTGTCTAGAGTTTCTTGGTTTTTGACTTGAAGTAGTTTAGTTTTTGCGGTTATTAGGGTGCCCTAATTGTAACTTCATTGGAGGTTGAGCTGGATATTCAGCTGGATATTGAGCGTGACCTGTTGCTTTGCTGCCAGGGCTGGGACTTTTAAATACTTTTTACAGGGTCAGACCTGTCACCCACCCCCCCAATCCAAAAGAAAAGACAATAAATGATGAAGAAATTGAAAATATTACAAACGTTGAATATCTAGGCTCCATAATAAACAGCAATGGAGACTGTCCAACAAAAGCCAAAAAGAGGATCACCATAGCAATAGAAAAATTAAGCAGCATTAAAAGTCGATGGTTAAGCACCAGCAAAGAAGTCAAAGTTAACATTTTGAGAGCATGCATCTTCCCTGTAGCAACATACAAATGTCAGCCATGGACTGTATCACATGAAAATATGGACTTTTGAGCTGAAATGCTAAAGAAAGATTATCAAAATACAATGGACAAAGAAGAGAAGAAATACTGACATTCTAAAAGATCATACATAAGTAAGTTTGGCTAAAAAACAGTATCTTGTCTCAGATGCTGAGATATTATAGCCACATCAAGTTTCACAGTGGATTGGAAACAATAATACCAGAAGGAATCGTACCAGGAAGGACGGCTAGATGTCGACCAACAGAACATAAGACTCCTTGGATATAAAAGTGCACAAACGAGAGAGCTACCCAGAGACCAGTTTCTTTCAGACGCTGAGAGCGACGTTCTAAAAAGGAATTGGTACATTATGATGAGTCAGACTTTCAATTTATGTTGGTCTGCCGTCCATAATTTCAGACAGACCCTGGTGAGAGCGTCGTTCTACAAAGGACCTGTTACATGATGATGATGATGGATCAGACCTTTAAGTTCTGTTGGTCTGCCAGCCAGAATGGGATCCGCTGATCTCAGGGTGTGAAACTGTTCAAGTAGCAGAACGGAGTGAATAAAGGGCACGCCCGCACGTCTGAGTTCGTGCTGCTTGAAGTGATGAGCCACGTAGTCAGATTTTAGAACTTCGCATGTTTCATTCACACACAGACACTCCTGCAAAGAGTGCAAATATAGCAGCATAACAATAGACTACAGCTGATGTCCACAGAATGCACTCACCGGCATGTTGCTTCCGCCATCAAATACACACATTAATGAAATGCAAGCAAGGAGAACAAACGAAAGCTTTGAACTGTAGCTATTGTTTTCCTTACACAGGAAGTCCTGATTTTGAAACTGGGTGGTCGCTGAATATGTTAAATGGAATGTCTGAGTGTCATAGAGTACATTAAGTCAACTCCAGAGGCGTAGATTTGTGTGGGTCCACACCTGGTTTCATTCCTATCTTTTGTGTAACAGGCATTGTTACTAGGGAATAACTGTCTTGGAGAACTAAAGCTATAACCATAGTTACAACGAAAAATCAAAGGGAAAAAATACCCTTTAGAAGTGCGTTAAATTACAAGCTAGCTAACTTGCATTTGGCTGTATCTCCTCAGATGCATATTGCAGTTGGCACATGTTCACTTTTTCCAGACGATAGTTTCAACTTTTGCTATTAAGTGGCAAATAAATCATTACCCATGGCAATGGCGAGTGTGACTAGCAAGACCAGCCAGCGTTAAGAAAAAAAGTTTTCCCCCAGTTAGTGCATGAGATTTCAGGATCTTTATTGCCATCACATGAATTTAGTCTGCTTCTTCTCAGACGCGCAGCTTGTAAAATCTGCAACTGTCTCCAGCTCTTCGCTATCAGTGTAGGCTGCAGGTCTGTTATTAGCACAGTGTATTTGATACTACAGTAAAATGAAGCAAATAAAGGAATCTTTAACAGCCGACATACAAAATTAACCACATTCAAAAGTGACTGCCTGTTTCATCAAGGCAAGCTCAGGTTTATTATCATGCATTTTCGTTTGCACAAATCTGATACATTATAATTAATTGCAACAAATCGTGCCATCTATAGCCTACGACATGTTTGTCCCGACTGACAACGGCGATAGAAACAGGAAGTAACAATTAGAATGAGAGTTGAAGAAACAAATTTCATGGACATGAATAACTAAGCATTTATGTGCTAACTGTTGTTTTGGAGAAAGCTGTAGGTACCTAAAACCTTAGATTCACACACCTCTGTTTTACTCTGACAAGGCACATCGTTATGATGACAGGCTAAAGAGGAAGTAGATGTCCCACAGTGGCTGCAGTCAGAACTGCCTACTGAGTAATGCAGCTAGTCTTACACCTCTCTCCTTAGTCGCCTCTTACGACACACAAGGCAGGTACCCGAGTTATTCTTTGCTTCCATTATACGCTAGTGTAGCATGCGGGCGACGGGCAGACTTTGAATTGTTTAATCTCGCCGTCTGTTTTAAAACTGTGTTGACCTTAATAAACCTACGTGGCTCACTTTCTACGATTCGTTTATATTATTCCCTCAAGTATGTGAAACTTTCGCCTTCTCTTCCTGCACGAGCTCATAGTTCTACCAGAAAAAACATTGCCCAGTCTGCATGCTAGATTTTCCCGCGAAGATTTTCTGCGAGGTGCACAATCATAAGGCCAGTTGGCCTGGAGATAGTCACGTTGCACCGGAACAGTGCAAACGAGTGAATAAAGCGGGCAACTACGATTGCCAGAAAGAATATTTGATCATTCCGTTTTTCTGCTCACTTCTTTTCTGAACTGGATTTGAGGTAAATTAATATACTCATTATTCCTTTGTATGTGTTATGACTTTGTTCTTCACTGTGTTTCTGAACTATAAAAAATGTCATATGAATATTTTGTAATATTTATGTTGTAATATTTATGTCATTTCAGAATAAAAGATTTGTTTGAAGTAATTTATTAGTACTGAAATGATTAAGAGCCGCCGCAGCGTAGTGGCTAGACATACGCATGCAGATCTGAATGTTTTGGGTTCGAATTCGTATTACGTGTATTTTTTCCTTTAAAATTGCTTTTGGCTCCCAGGTCAATAAGGCCTAAATGGCTGGGAAGTGAAATGGGCATCCACATAGCACACCGACTGTCGATTAGTCTATGAAAAGATGTGTCTTTAATCCGTTTCGTATTTCGTGTCCTACTTTTTAAATGTGTAACTAAGTTACTGTCAGGTCAGTGCTTCGCAAACTCTCCTTAGTCGCGGCGCCTTTTTTCAATTAAAAATTTTCCACGCCGCCCTAACCTAAGTAAAAGCATGACTATTCGTATGTAAGAGATTTTTGAAGAAAAAAAAAAACACAAAAAACATATATTTTTGCATAGGTCGCGGCTTCCCGGGGTGCCGAGGCACACAGTTTGGGAATCACTGTGTTAGGTATAAGTCGTTGAACTTTAACAGGCAACTTGTTAAAAATCATGTCCTTTTAAGAAATTGTATTTTAATTTATGCAAACATCTAATTTTCATTTTACCTTAGTTGTGGTATGTGAAGAAAACGAAGGATTCACAGCAAACAGTCAGCACGCTTACTATTAACTCAGTAACAGGGACTTTTTCAAAACATTAGATAGCACGTGTTTCATAAGCATTTCACTCTCACAGATCATCTCCAGCAGTAGCCTCTGGTAAATTGTAGATTTGTCATTGTATTTTGAATAGGCTATGGAAATAATCACTACGCATCGCTGCACATGTGAATTGATTTCCAAGCAATCCACGCGTCGATTACTGTATATTCTATTTTTAGGGGTGCACAGACTATTAGTCAAACAAAGATCAAAGAAATTCGCCGCCTTAAGAAAACAGCAGCTCCTGTGAAATTATTAGTTATAAAATCAAAAGGACAGGGGAAATCTAAGGCCAGATGCAAAGCTAATGTGGAAGCAATTTTACCACTATTCCTGGGTCAAATGGTAATGCATTTTTCAGGATACAAATCCTAAAGAGGATAACAAAAAGCAACTGTGTCTAACATATATATTCATATATTTTTTCTGCGCTTAAACATCGTGTGTATAGAAAGCGACATGTTGCAAATCAAACCTTTTGCTGTCGTGATCAATGATTTTGCATTTGGAAAATCACGAAATACAGTTTTTAGATGTAACTTAGAACCTTTTAGAGGATTCTATAATATGTCTGTGATTTTTCAAACACATTCTTTATCATTTATTCTTTTAAAAAAAAGTAAACGACAGTATATTTTTGTTAGGGAGTCGCTGTGGCGTAGCGGCTAGACGCTCGCGTGCGGATCGGAAGGTCGTGGGTTCGCTCCCTGGCGGAGCCGAACTTTAGAAACAAAATGACCTTGACTTCCAGGTCGTCCCAGCCTTGAATGGGTACCGAGTGCAGTCCCGGGAAGTAAATACGGCCGGTGTGAAGCTGACCACATCCCCCTTCTTGTGCCGATTAGTCAGTTAAAAAATATATAGGTGTAGCTCTATATGCCCTATATGCCTAATGGCGTGGAAAAGGGTCCTTTGCTTTTTCTTTAATATTTTTACTTTACAAAAATTAAAAAGACCTGAATATTAAAACAAAAAAAAAAAATTCTGAGATTATTTGATGCAAAAAAGGGCCTCAGAGCTTTTAAACATAAGGCTTTATCAATTCTAAATCCTGCTCTGTATTGAACATCTTATACTTGGTTATTACAATTTCTGAAACATAAGGCGCTGATCCAAAGTTCAGATAGAAATTACGCCCATATACTTACTACATGGAGTTATACTCGAGTCAGGAGGATCGACATCATTGCACTGGTCTTTCATCTTATATGGCTAAGCGTCTATTCGCAAAATGTCTAGCCGACTCTGAAGTGGATCACCCGAAGTACGAACTTCTTAGCTCCGGCAACTATCCCCAGATTATTATGTAAGAATTGCACTTATAAATCGAACGACGTGGACCTTGAAACGAACCCACAATATTTATATTTTTTTTTTCCAGTCTACTTATATGAAGCCAATCAGTATTTGTAAAAAAAAATTTTATCATGCTCGTGCAGTATCCTCTGGGTTATACAACAATTGACACTTCGTGCTATGACGTTTCAGCTCAATTGAATGTGATTTTTTGACAGCTTAATGTAATTATGTCGTTATTGTTATTGATTTGTCTATAAGAAGAGTCTGGCTATCCTTAGAGAGGGTGAGAGGGGGTGACAGACAGACCAAGAGCATAGACACACAAACACACACAGTAAGACAAATAGGAGGAGAGAGGTGGAAGCGGGGGGAGAGAGAGATTCACAACTCGACAGCTCAGTATGAACACAAGAGTTGTACGTAGACTGCATACTCAAGGATTCACTTGACCCCAGAGTGGATCAGGATACGCCACTTACCGATTGCTAATATGTGCAAGAAACTTCAGGAAGAAAAATAGCAGACAAACTCATAGACGGAGCAACGCATAGATGAACAATAGCTCACACCGGCAGTCAGACAGGAAACTATTTTGATTGACAGATCGTATGGCCAGGGACGTAGACACAAAAGTGAAGCCATTGATGCATTCACACAAGCCTGTCTGCATGTACGCTTGTAATTTTTTTTTAAAAAGAATCCAGAAACCATGAGTTGTTAACCCTTTGGCTCGATACTATGGATATCGCAACCCTTTGGCCTTAATTCCATAATAGATACCGTAAATCTTGGAGAAACGTGGCTTTTCTACGTGAACCCGGACCACAACGAGTTCGTCACAGGGTCGCTGCGAAGTCAGGTTTAGCCAACTATGCTAGCGAGCCAGGCGAACGCGTGTATATAAGTGCATACAGTCATGCCTACAAATACACAAGAATGGGTATGTGTGTATATATATGTATGTATGTATGTATGTATGTATGTATGTATGTATGTATGTATGTATGTATGTATGTATGTATGTATGTATGTATGTATGTATGTATGTATGTATGTATGTATGTATGTATGTATGTATGTATGTATGTATGTATGTATGTATGTATGTATGTATGTATGTATGTATGTATGTATGTATGTATGTATGTATGTATGTATGTATGTATGTATGTATGTATGTATGTATGTATGTATGTATGTATGTATGTATTTTTGTAAGTCTCTGTCTGTCTGTCTGTCTGTCTGTCTGTCTGTCTGTCTGTCTGTCTGTCTGTCTGTCTGTCTGTCTGTCTGTCTGTCTGTCTGTCTGTCTGTCTGTCTGTCTGTCTGTCTGTCTGTCTGTCTGTCTGTCTGTCTGTCTGTCTGTCTGTCTGTCTGTCTGTCTGACTCTCTGTCTGTCTGTCTGTCTGTCTGTCTGTCTGTCTGTCTGTCTGTCTGTCTGTCTGTCTGTCTGTCTGTCTGTCTGTCTGTCTGTCTGTCTGTCTGTCTGTCTGTCTGTCTGTCTGGCTGGCTGGCTGGCTGGCTGGCTGGCTGGCTGGCTGGCTGTCTGTCTGTCTGTCTGTCTGTCTGTCTGTCTGTCTGTCTGTATGTATGTATGCATCTATGTAAGTATGTATGTATGTATGTAAGTATGTATGTATTATGCAGAAAGGGAGTCGCCGTGGTGTAGCGGCTAGACGCTATCCTGCGGATCGGAAGGTCGTAGGTTCAGGTCCTGTCGGTGCCGGATTTTCAACAAAATATGACCTTGGCTCCCAGGTCGAGATAGCATTGAGTGCAGTCCTGGGGAGTAAAGGCGACCGGTATGATGTTGACCTTATCGCCTACTAAGTGGTGCCGATTAGTCTATAAAATATAGATCTAGCCCTATATGCCCAACACGCCTGAAGGTGTGGAAAAGGGGCCTTTACTCTTTCTTTTTCTACTTTATATGTGCAGAGAGGGGAGAGAAAGACAGAGAAGAGCTCATAACAACATGTTTCTGCTGATTCTTATTCTTGTCTTGTCCTACCATTTATGCCATATAGTGTGACAGAGTGTTAAGTGTAGTTTCCTGTCTTTTGCTAGCTACTGCATAGCCTTTGTTTATGTCCTGCTGTCTTTCTGTAGTGTCTTTTTTACTATCTCCGCCCATCTCTTTCTTGGCCAGTCTCTCTTGACTTGCAGCCTGCTGTTCTCATACAGTATCCTCTAGTTGCTAGGTGATTTTCCACTATTCTGACCAGATGACCAAATCATTTGTTTCTTTATTGCTTATTTATTTATTTCATGCTGCATTTCTGATACATCACATCTCACATTTCGTAGTGTTCATTAAGGAGTGTTGAGCTATTAACTGACATCACTTAGGACTGTCGATAGCTAGCATTGATAGCACAAAGTTGGTACGAACAGCAAATTTTTTCAGGTGCGTGATTTTGTGCGTGCATATTAATATTGTGATGCCTCAGCAGAGGCTGTTTTTCTGGTAATTTATGTTGTCGGTCTTCGGTCTTCTGTTTTCTATTTCACTGTTCAATTCTCCATCGTCAGTGCGAATACACTGCCTAGGTAAATATTTCCCTTAACTTGTTTTAATGTCTTCCCATCAACAGTAATGATATGTTGAGCTGGTATGCTGTTGGCAATCAATATTTCTTTCTTTTTAAAAATATTGTTTATGTATTTATTTTCATATAATATTTCTTACAATAATTGTTGAGCTGTTTTTGTGGTGTTGGAGATTATCCTTATCTCTGTCTAACAGGGCATGATCGTCAGCAAATGTTAGCTCACTTATTTCCCCCTGCTAGTGTTGGGTTCTCTAGCTATCTTTTTCATATAATGTTTCTTCCTCTCTGTAAACGAAGCTAATCGTTGCAAGGGAGATGTATTTATTCTAGTAGTCTTGATAAACGGGGCACATAAAGTATAAACAAGTCCGCTGTCAGTTGACAAGATGTTTTGGTACTTTTTTTTTTACCCTTTCTTGGGGACTCCTAGATTTTGTTGGGAGTACCAGGAAACTCTAATATTATAGGGGGAGGAGGTTAGGGTTAGCGTTAATCAGTGTTCGTTTCACAACCTAACACCCCTATAATACTGGACTTTCCCGGGAGGTGCCCACGAAATCTGGGAGTCCCGAAGATGGGGTGAACCAAAAAAAGGACCGATTCTTTAGAATTTAACTTTGGAAATAAAAATAATAGCTATATGTTAAACGAATAAGAACTATATTCAGCTCTACTAAATCCGTTTTTTGTTTGGTGGTGTAACTTATACTGACTGCATAAAAATAATTATTTCTTTTTTATTTGCCATTTATCACATTATAATTATTAAGCACTCTAATAAGGTTTTGACACACACACACACACACACACACACACAAACACACACATAGAAGCACGTGTCTGTATCATTAATATTTTGTTAAGTCACAAAATGGTGGTTTTAAAACACATGATTTATAGAAAGAGAAAACAGACGCCACATATTAATATTAGACAATGCTATCTTAAAGTCTGAATCTTAAAACTTGGTTTGCCTTTTTAATCATTCCAGAAACAACGAAGACGTATTTCCAGGGCTAAACACGAAATTATTTTAAAATAAAAACATTTTCCTGACATATACTAATAAAACTAATGGATTCTAATTTAATGCAAAACTCTCAGACCCGTAAAAAATATTGATAGTGAAACTTCTTGTCTCTGTGTTTGTTTAGTTATCTTTAAATGCATAACAGATTATCTTGAACGAACACGTTGTAAGAAGGAACGAGTTACGAATTCTGTATGATTATGTTACTGAAACGGGGTGTCGCCGTGGCGGAGCGGCTAGACGCTCGCCGCGGATCGGAAGGTTGTGGGTTCGCTCCCCGGCGGAGCCGGACTTTTCTTTAAAATGACATTGACTCCCAGGTGGACCCAGCCTTGAGTGGGTACCAGGTGCAGTGCCGGGAAATAAAGGCGGTCGGTGTGATGCTCACCACATCACACATTTTGTGCCTATAAAAATATAGGTCTAGCCCTATATGCCTTATACGCATTAAGGCGTGGAAAATGGTCCTTTACTACTTTTTACTTTTTTTTTTGTATGTGACGGAAACACGAAACGAAAAATAAAACAGTACTGTTAGTGTGTTTGTCCCTCGTGTGTGTGTAAAAGAGAGGGGGGGGGGGAGTTGTGTGTGTGTGTGTGTGTATGTGCGCGCACGCGCGCGCGCGTCAGTGTTTACGAGTATTGTATGTGAAAGGGTGTATATGTGAGTGTGTGTGTGTGTACATGTGAATGCGCGTGTGTGTACGGGTGTGAGTGCACGTCCGTGCGAGTGTAGGTGTATGAGTTCATGTTTAAAAATACACACATCATGCATAATAAATGTAAGTATGAATCCGAGAAGAAATGTTTGTGGCACACCTCGTTTGAGAACGTAAATCTCCCTAGGTAGAGCGTGTCATTCTGCGCATCCAGCACAGTTGTCCATCTTAAAATACCGAGGGGCTGCGTGGTCTCTCGGAATGGTGTCCGCCACAAGTGGTAGAGGTTCCGGGTTCAATCCCACGTAAGAACTGGTATTTTTTCACGTGGACCTGGACTTTTAGTAATTCCCCCTGGTCTCAGGCTAATGAGATCGAACGCCTGTGTGCAGTGTTGCGCACTTAAAAAATCAATTGGTAGTTGGAAATCGAAAAGAGTAGCCTAACGGCGCTGCCAGGGAAAAATTTAGAGTTCAAAATCTACCCAAAGTATTTCACGATCCTCACCAGTGCTGCAGAGCCTGTGCACTGTGTTGAGCTTCTTCGGACTCAGACTTGAGTTAGAAGAAGAACGGAGCACTTATTGGTTACTAATATCGTGCCGCGATGTTGATCCGTTGTTTAAACCTCAAAATACTGAAACTAATTTACACTAATATAACATAACTTAAGCAACTAGGGCAGAGCTTTCCAAACTTTTCATGTCGATGACTCCTTTTGTACAGCCACTGTTTCGCTACATAGTAATTCACTTTGCTAGGAAACCAGAAGTTCAGCTAACCATATATAAGAGACGGACTCACTTTCGCACTAGACACCTTCACACTTTTGCCCGCTAAGTGCCAAAAAATACGCTGGGCTCTCATATGGAAGCATTTTACCGAGGATTCGAACCCGGCGAATAAAATCCTCACCTGCACAGTCGTGGCGACAGCACTAGCCATGCGGCCGTAAATCCCCAGAGTCAAAGACCCCCTGCCTATACCGCAAAAGTGTTTAAATAAGGGCAGTAAATGACATAAAAAAAATTTTTATTTTTTTTATTGGGCAGTGCCGACAAACAGTTTGGAAAGCTTTAATTTACGGTATAGGGGGTAGCTCAAAGAATGTCGCGTAATTGTCTCGTTCCGTATTCAGTGGCTCTGTCTTGGAGAGTTGTAAAAGATGCAGGATAGTAGATAATGATAACGAGGTCATGTAAATAATCATGAGTATATGTCGTATTTGATTAAAAACATCACCAATCAAATTCGTCTATCTGTGTTCACTCAAAAACACGGCTTTGGAGATCCACAGTAGCTAGCATTTACAGTGAAGACAGGACTAGACTGCTGACTGAGTCAACACTGGTGGATCGGATTGAAATAATGAACTAAAAATAAAAAAGTTTAATATAATCTGTCATGTGGAAATAAAAGGAAATTATAATCAGCAGTACTATTTGGAATAATTTCTAGGAAAATGGTCGCTTGGAAAGAACAAATGAAATGAAAAAATATTACAAGATCGCTTACATGGATCTGGGAAAGAACTAAACAAATTGCTGGAAATCAAAAGGCGAGAACAGTACGCCAGCTCCGACTAGAATACCCATTGGGGATTGGGGGCGGGTGTGAATGAAAGTGGATAGAATTGCCTTGCATTGGAAACTAGTTGATTGAGTCAAGAATTGACACCACAGCACTCAGGGCAGTCCCATGCATGGTCCGTTCTCTTCAGCAGCCAGCGCAGAGTTCCAATACTTAAGGTACCGGTCACAATCTGGTTATATGTCTGTCTCGCTTTTCTTCTAAATGTAGTTAGCAGGCCAAAAACTCTGGTTATACCCAAGTGCCTCATTCTCTGCCGGCCATAATAATCTTCTTTCTATACTGATTCCGTTGCTTGTTCCCAAAGGGCATTGACCACATCTGCCTTGTCATGTATAAATTCACCACTCAGTGGTACAGATCCAATCAATATGTCTGCCTGTTTATTACACACCACTCCAGCATGGCTCGGAGAAAAGATCTAAAGTATGCTTACTATCCGTGACCTTCCCAGTGTGGCTTGCCACTCTGCTCGAAGCATCATTTCTTCACCATTTCAGCATGCTTTCAGAGTCTGATACATGTGTATGCATCTTGCTCTGTAGCCACCGGGGAGCTACAGTTACCGCCTGCACCTCTATTCTCATGCTAGATGTTGTGATGTCCAATGCTAGGCTGTCTTGCACTAAAGATTTTCCATCGGTTTTTGCTACAAACCCCCAGGCACTTTTCTTTCCTTTCACCACCGAACCACCTGTATAAATAATCAGATCACCTGGGGTATATTGGAAACTATAAAAGTAAAGTATTGAACTCTTTTCCACGTCTTTCATGCCTACTGGGTATAAAGAACTAGCCTAAATTTTAAAGACCAAAGGACACTTGGCGGGTGATGTGGTCAGCATCTTGCCGGTCGCCTTTACTTACCATGAATGGACCTGGTACCCACTCAAGGCTGAGTAGACCTGGGAGCCAAAGTCATTTTTGAAAAATGTCCGGTCCCCGCCAGGAACCGAATCTACGACCTTCCGATCCGCAGGCGAGCTTCGAGCCGCTAGACCATGGCGGTTCTCATTAGAAACTATTAGACTAACGAAAATAAGAGACACCAAAAGCACCAAGAACGGAAAATTGGAAACCGAAGAGAATAAGGTGAAGAAAAAATATGGTGAGCTGCAGACTATGGAAAAGGATAGTGCGACTACGCGTGAACCACCTGAAAGCCTATGCTCCTTTGGGAGGTAAGAGGCAGAGAAGAAGAATAAAGTTTGCCGGGACTTCTCATTTACTCACCACTAGTCACGAACGGAAAAGTAGTTTGGCTATTGGTCAAGTAGCCTGTCGGAGTTAAATATTTACTTCCATGAAGAGGTAAAGGTAAAGTCGGGAGTTGTGAACCAGCGTCATTGCACACGGTTATAAACAATAAGTGATCTGCCACCAGTACGGACAGCTGATAAGAAACTGTCCACCTGTGTCGCCGTCAGCACGCAACTCCGTAGCTACAGCGACGTTCCTTCATTTACCCCAGAGTGTCAACTCTGGTACACATAACCTAGTAGGAGCTGTGTGAACCCCGGGAACCGTCCGGTTTCGAACCCCGGCCGTGGGCTGCAGCGAGTCGCAGCTGGATTTGAAAGCGAGTCTCATATCTTCTGCTATAACGCTGCTTTCCATGAATAAAATGCAAATGTCTATCTGCAACTAAATTCTTGTGACCTTTCTCAGGCTACGGCACATGGGCGGGGAGACTTTATGTTCCCCTTTCCCCACAATTGTTTTATAACATGTTTGAAGTTTACTCGTCATTTCAAGTGAATTATCGGCCTAACAAATCCATATTAATGACCGGACAGTCAAGCCAAATTAATTGCCCTGTGAACATTGTGTAGAAGACAATGAGTGATTTCGCAGAAGCCGTGGACTTCATTCTTTGTGCTACTCTCTTGGCAGGCAGGCAGCCACTTTGCGGAGTGAGACAGAGCAAGACATAATTCAGCTTAGTGCAATGGGGTCGATCACGTGTAGACACTTTTAAGTACCTCCCAACAATTATGAAATTCTTCCCTTTTCACTTTCCTAGGATCTTTGAACTCGTCTTTAGATCTTACGTCTCAAAACAATTATATAAAATCCACAGAAACCGCTACTTTGATCTGACTTGCTAGCATTTGTTTCTCTGTCAGACTTTTCTCAGGTGAACCAGTGGATTCCTAATTGTATATTCACTTGAATAAATGAAACCTGCTTTTAAAATCAAACCAATTCCATTGGCGTTAAAACAACTTCATTTGTACAATCTGATAATCGGAAGAAGAAAAAAAAGAAATTATTATTCTTCGTCTTCGTGAACACGCGCTTTGTAATGCCGGGGTGCCGGGTTCGATCCCAGCTGCGGACCTTGCGCCTTGTGCTGGTTTCGGCAGTGGTATCGAGAAGCCGACCGTCCAGAGAGCAAACTACTGGGACGTAAACTTGCCTAGGAAAACCACAACAGCAAAAATATGCTCGGGTCGGTTCTAAAACTACTGGACGTAAACTTGCCTAGGAAAACCACAACAGCAAAAATATGCTCGGGTCGGTTCTAAAACTTCTGGACGTAAATTTGCCTAGATAAACAACACAGCAGCTAGGGGCTGCTGTGGTTGGTTCTGCAAAGGTACCCTGAGTTAATCCGGAAGACTGGCCTGCGACCTGACATAGTTCTCCACTCTGCGGAAGAACGTCAGCTCATCCTGATTGAGCTGACCGTGCCGTATGAGTCGCAAATGGACGAAAGCCATATGTATAAGCTCGAGAAATACAGTGACTTAGCAGTCGGTCTGAGGAGGGACGAAGCGTACATAGTAAGAGTCTTCGCCGTCGGAGTAGGCGCAAGAGATATCGTTTCCTCTTCACTTTACAATGTGATTAAACAACTAGGCTTACGTGGTAATGAGCGCTAATGACACATAAACAGCTGGGCGAGGTTGCTGAGATTACCTCGAGTTGGCTGTAGACACAACGGAACAGCGTAGGGGACGGGCCTCGGTAAGCTGGTTCGGGTGTCTAGTGGAAAAGTCCATCGTGTCCGAATTGTCTGCCAGTGTCCCTCTGCCACCTGCTAACAAAGTCCAACATGTGTCCGGTAAACCAATCGTGAGCTTGCCGCTCGGTCGTCCAGATATGCAGACTGCATTAATTATGCTACCCCAACGACTTCTTATCTCACAGTACCTTTTGCAAATCACCAGTTCGTCTTGTCATGTCCGAATAACATCCGGTAATACGTGCAGCAGGGGAAACCAACCCTGAGCTTCATGAACTCAGGTGGGCCCACTCTCTGAAAATGTCTAGGAGCTCGTGGGCCGAAACATTTGTCGATGAGAGATTACTTCAACTTATGATTGGTAGACCCCTGTTGTACATTCTCCCCTGTAGAGTTTCTTCTTATTGTACGTGGCTAGCCCACAGCCAACCAGGATAGGCTGGTGACTATCGGAAAAGACCTTTTGACACCTATGGAAAGACTGGGCGCCCGGTATCGCCGTGGAGATAAACTGACATCTGGAGACAGATGTCGACTGTGAACCGGATTGATCACCCCTAACTCAGTATAATTCCTATGATTTCGTAAACCAATATAGAAGTATGCCCCCAGGGTCCATCGAAAGAGGGGGAGAATGATGGACCCAATCAACGTGATACAAACGGTAACGACCCCGCTAGCCCCCGGACTCCGACTTTTGCCCAACGTCCAGGTTGGCTCTGTCCTTGTGGAAAAAGCTTCACGGGGTTGCATCGTCTAAGAACTCATGCCGGAAGGATGAAATGCGAGGGTGCTCCATGCAGTAAATGCCGTCGCAAAACTACTACTTCTGTGGTAGTTTTTGAGTCGTTAGCGAATGACGGGCAGGGTGTACCCCACTCGCCCAGAGAGGCCCATGACGTTGACTGCGGAGGCGCACGTTAGATGATTCCCGAGGAAGTGCGTTCCAAGATCAGGTTTCCACTTGCAAGCGATAAGGTGTCGTGGTGCAAGTTAGAAGGTACATTATGTGAAAAACTAATTCATGATTTAAAAAAGAAGTCGTTAGGCGACAAGCTTACAAAGCTTGGTAATGCAATATACGAGCACTGTTCCCGCGAGTTCGGGACAGTCGAAAAGGCGCCGCCGGGCGTCAAGCAGAATAAAAGCAGGAGACAGAGGGACATTCTGCAGTGCCGGACAGACAAGAATGCACTCAGAAAACGGTTCAAAGCCGTTACAGGCAGCGAACGGGAGGGGCTGCATGAAGTCTGGTTGCAATTAAGAAACAGACACAGTGCCCTCTGTCGCTCTGAGCGTTTCTGTAACAACAGACGGAGAACCAAAAAGGGGCAGTTCCCTATAGGCTACTGTGGCAGGCCATTCGCATGTTTCACGTTAGTTTACGAAGTTACAATGACTGCAGTGGAGACGATGGAGAAAATCATCACAGCCATACAAAAGTGAATTGGTACACCGCCTTGTCTGACTGACGTGGCTCTGTATTGTAAGCAGGTTAAGCTGGCACTCCCGTTCAAATCGATAACCGAAGAGTTTAAAGTCGGCAAAGTAAGACTCGCCATGCTCTTGCGCGATTCTTTAGACTTAAATGTCATCGCTGTCTAGCCTGCTCTAAAGACTGGTCTAAAATGGAAGGTCCTAGATGCGATCGAATCTGCCCAGAATGCACTAAAATTGCAGGGGAAACCAACCCTGAGCTTCGTGAACTCAGGTGGGCCCACTCTCTGAAAATGTCTAGGAGATCGTGGGCCGAAACAGTTGTCAACGAGAGGTTACTTCTACTGACGATTGGTAGACCCCTGCTGTACATGCTCCCCTGTGAAGTTTCTTCTTATTGCAACGTTCTGTAAAGAATACGCAACTAGCCTAACAAATGCCTGACGCGACCGTGACGTAAAACGGGTCCTTCAGGTATGTTTATCAGACAGGGCAAGACGGCATAACAACAGCAAATAAAACAACTTTGAATAACAAGTGTATAGATTCAGATTCCTGGAATTTTATTGGAATGGGACTCTCTTTCTAAACAATAACATCGTCTCCACGTCCTTCTTTCCTAGTAGTTTTCTAGTAAGCGCTTAATTGTTCTCGTGAAGGTGAACTGAGGTTACCTTTTTGTTGATTTTATTTATCTAAGTGCTTTTGTACTTATATATTACAGTACAATACATTTTACACCATATTTGATAAAACGCCGTCAATGTATAGCATGCTAACAACAATAACATTGTTTTTTAATAGCAACGGATTAATCATTCTCTCTGGATTTCTTGTGGTAAATTCGTTTTGTATACGTCATGATGGGTATAAGGTAATCGTTAAGGCTAGACTCCCGCCTGCGGAAAGGAAGGTCGTGAGAGTTCGCGTCCTGACCGAGCCGGACTTGTTATTTTTCAAAAATAACCTTGACACCTAGATCGTCCCAGCGTTGAGTGGCTACCAAGTGCAGTCCTGGGAAATAAAGGCGGCAGGTGTTATGCTGACCCTATCCCTCACCAAGTGCTGATTGGTCTATAAAAATATTTGTCTAGCCCTATATTCCCAACACGCCTTTAGAGGTGGCAAAGAGACCTTCCGTTTGGTATACGTCCAAGGATCAGAAACTGTTTTAATACGGATTCACAAGGGCCACTGTATATTCATCTTTTGTCATTTTGACAGACTAGAAATTAAACAAGTTTAATATTTTTTTTTAAAGCTGGAAATTAAAATTAGGATTATTTTTGTGCACTTCATGGGACAGGCAGAGGGTTCAGTTCATTGTGTTTTAAAACATTATTTTCTTTTTTTTGTAGGTAGCGTTACAAGTATCATACCAAAAATTGACCCGCGTTAGAGCAGTCGATAGGAGGCTCGTTTTCAAATCCAGCTGCGACTCACGGTAGGTGTTTTGTAAACGGACGGTTCCCGGGGTTTACCCAACCTCTAGGAAATGGATATCAGAGCTGACACTCTGGGGTGAATGGAGGAACGTCGCTGTAGCTACAGAGTTACGTACGGACGGCGACACAGTTTCTTATCAGCTGTCTGTACTGGTGGCAGAGCACTACTGGTTAATAACCGTGCGCAATGACGCTGCTTCACACCTCCCGACTTTACCTTTACTTTGTACAAAATGTCGAGCCAGATGTTGTTTTTGTTGACGTCTGCGGAATGGGGGTTATGAACCCAGCTTCATAATTCTGACATATCATGTTAAATTTAGCTGCAGGTGATTTGGCAGCAGACCGCTTTTCATGAATTAAGACAGTGGTACGCGCTGTTCAGAAGGCATTGGCAAAATGCTGAATGTCAAACTGACTAATAAAATCGCAGGCAGCCAACATATGTGAGATGGGTTTGCAAGGTATTGGTCCTGTAATTAATAAGCATCCAGACATATTGTTGTTAAAGTTTTCTTCTTAAGACATAGCCTTAGTAGAAAGATTGACATAGACTTGGCTCTTTTTGTTTTGGCACATTTACATACGCACTGCCTTATTATACATGATAAAACAGTGCAGCAACATAAGCACTGCCTTATTATACATGATAAAACAGTGCAGCAACATAAGCACTGCCTTATTATACATGATAAAACAGTGCAGCAACATACGCACTGCCTTATTATACATGATAAAACAGTGCAGCAACATACGCATTGCTTTATTATACATGATAAAACAGTGCAGCAACATACGCACTGCCTTATTATACATGCTCAAAGCGTGCAGCAACATACGCACTGCCTTATTATACATGATAAAACAGTGCAGCAACATAAGCACTGCCTTATTATACATGCTCAAAACGTGCAGCAACATACGCACTGCCTTATTATACATGATAAAACAGTGCAGCAACATACGCATTGCTTTATTATACATGATAAAACAGTGCAGCAACATACGCACTGCCTTATTATACATGCTCAAAGCGTGCAGCAACATACGCACTGCCTTATTATACATGATAAAACAGTGCAGCAACATACGCATTGCTTTATTATACATGATAAAACAGTGCAGCAACATACGCACTGCCTTATTATACATGCTCAAAGCGTGCAGCAACATACGCACTGCCTTATTATACATGATAAAACAGTGCAGCAACATACGCATTGCTTTATTATATATGATCAAAACAGTGCAGTAACATACGCACTTCTTATTATACATGCTTAAAACTGTGCAGCATCACTTGCAGTGTCTAAATGTACACGTTCAAAGTATGAATGGATGATCAGCCAGTGTGTAGATGGGCCGGGAAACATGAACTGGACCACTAAATTTTATGTCTAGTCCTTGCCCCTTATGTTTGGGTTCTGGCGCCCTATTTGGTGGCGGGGGACAAATAAATAGTGCCCCGCTCTCCCTCGCTTAAAATACAAGTTGTGAAAGGCGAGTAATTCTGGGTTTGTTGAAATCTGGAGAGTTGGCCTAAAGGCGCAGACATCGCAGCCTAGCTGTAAACCACAACACACCATGCATGCAGGTACTTTTAAGGGTGAACACATGTTCAAGTCTCTGAAGAACTCTGCGAAGAGGTTTATTTCCTAGACAAGGTGTGTTTATTGAACTATGCGGGATATGTACAAACTTCTTCCTCTTTTAGAGTTCACCGGCTATAAACTCCAGAGAAAACTTCTGGTTGTTCGTCCATTCCTGGACTTTATTCTTGATCCAGAACTTGTGTTTTCCGTGCACAACCGTTTTGCAAATTTAGTTTATATGTATGCAACTTATTGGTTCCTTGTCTCCTAGGCAGTTGCACTCCGACTTTGAAGGAAACATCTCTAATTAGTCGCCTCATTCGACGTGCTTGTGGGAAAGTGGGACAGTGAGTCTATTCTTAATTCCCCAAAAAGCTACACGGGAATAATAATAATTTTCATCTGCACATACGCACATATTCAGTATTGTTGTTATTACTGTCTCACTCATACATGAGCTCAAAGGTCTAAAGCTAGAATCCTCAGTGTGGCTGATTTTTAAACTGTACCTTGACTTCCAGATCGACCTAGACTAAAATGGGTAGTATTCAATGCACTGAGAAGTGAAGGTCGCCGGCTTGTAGTTGACCACATCTCCTACAGTGTACCCTAATCAGTCGCCTCATACCACATGCTTGTGTGGCAGTGAGTCTATTCTTTATTTCCCACACGGGGATAATATGAATTATTTTTTTCACACATGCACATATTCGTCAATGTTTTAAAACTTAAACCTTGGCTTCCAGATCGACCCGACCTAAAAATGGGTAATATTTAATTTCCCTGGATTGACAACATCTCCTGTTGTGTACCGATTGATCTTTAAAAGTATAAGTCCAGAACTTGACATAAACGGGTCTTTTACATTAGTGTTTTTCAACTGGTGAGTGGCGGAAAAGACCAGGTAGGCTGCCAAAAATTTCTGCCTAACATGTAACGGTGGTAGGTTTTTCTCTTCCAGGATTGCAGTAGGCAGGTTACCTCCTAGTTGTGAGAATCAAGCAGGCACAAACCCTGAAAAACTCCTTAAACCGAGTAAAATAGTTATACTAGGGCATCCGATGGTTACGTAATTATGTCTTTCTTGTTCTTTCTTTCTTTCTTTCTTTCTTTCTTTCTTTCTTTCTTTCTTTCTTTCTTTCTTTCTTTCTTTCTTTTTTTCTTTCTTTCTTTCTTTCTTTCTTTCTTTCTTTCTTTCTTTCTTTCTTTCTTTCTTTCTTTCTTTCTTTCTTTCTTTCTTTCTTTCTTTCTTTCTTTCTTTCTTTCTTTCTTTCTTTCTTTCTTTCTTTCTTTCTTTCTTTCTTTCTTTCTTTCTTTCTTTCTTTTCTTTCTTTCTTTCTTTCTTTCTTTCTTTCTTTCTTTCTTTCTTTCTTTCTTTCTTTTTCTTTTTCTTTCTTTTTCTTTCTTTCTTTCTTTCTTTTCTTTCTTTCTTTCTTTCTTTCTTTCTTTCTTTCTTTCTTTCTTTCTTTCTTCTTTCTTTCTTTCTTTCTTTCTTTCTTTCTTTCTTTCTTTCTTTCTTTCTTTCTTTCTTTCTTTCTTTCTTTCTTTCTTTCTTTCTTTCTTTCTTTCTTTCTTTCTTTCTTTCTTTCTTTCTTTCTTTCTTTCTTTCTTTCTTTCTTTCTTTCTTTCCTTCTTTCTTTCCTTCTGTCTTTCTGTCTTTCTGCCTTTCTTCTTCTTCTTCTTCTTCTTTTTTTTCTTCTTCTTCTTCTTCTTCTTCTTCTTCTTCTTCTTCTTCTTCTTCTTCTTCTTCTTCTTCTTCGATCCTTCTGTCAGAAAACTTATATCAGGAGCCAGTAGCCTTTATGAAAGTTATCGTACAGTCAATACCTCCTCCTATACCATACGGTTTTGTCTTCAGTGTGGTTGGAACAAACTACATTAGCTGTCAATTTGTTCGTAAATCGATTTCCCCTATTTTGGTGAGCCATAGGTTAGAAGGATGAGAAACACTGTTTTTCAATAATTCACATTTAGCGTCTATGACCGTCTAGGACTAAAAGCCATTTTTTGGCTGTTGTTGTTTTTCTATGTCAATTTTACGTCCAGTAATTTGCCATTTGCTTTCTAGACAGTCGGCTTCCAGATACCACTGTCGAAACCAACGCAAGGCGTGAGGCCCTAAGCTGGGATCAAACCCGGCACCCGGAATTACGAAGTTCGTTTGCAACGTCAAACACACAGACGCCGACAAAAGAGTGAAAACTCCCTGAAAATTCTGATTTCGTTTCTGCACTCACCCTTACGAGTATATAAATCATAATTTTGTTAGCGGAGACATTGGAATGTCTACCAGACAAATTCGTTTCAGCTAGAGTCTACAACACTGCGACACAAAATAGAGTTAATCAAAGCTGACACGAGAACAAAGTTATCTGTTTGGAATCAAATTCTAGTAAACTGGCCGACTAGTATCTCCGCCCGGCTTGTTTGTTTCTTGAAAGACTGGCTTGGCTGGAAGGTGACAAGGTCAGACAGGCAAATTCAAGATTTCACGCCTGATAACAGTTGTATGCACACACTGCTAGTATGTCGGGTTGATAGTCTAGCACTCTAGTGTAAGATGATCTGTCAGGAATGTCCGTGAAGATGGGAGGAAAAGATTGTGTTTTTCTCTGCCTGACGTTTTGAGTTTCTGAGCATTGTATTCTGATAGAAAACAGATATTTGAGATTTTAGTTACTGAGAGAAAAATAAAGAAAACAGTTTGTGGAACTATACACATGAAAGGAAATTTTTTGTGTGTGTATATTCAATATTGGTGCAATAATTTCAGTTTTTTTTTTTTTAAGTGGTAATGTTAGGCGTCTCTTTCGGGAGATCCAGGTTCGAAACTTCGGTAAAGTGGTAGAATGTATTTCTGTCGGGAGAGGGGAGGAAGCGCAAACAAAAATCTCGCTTGCACAGTTTGTGGTTACTGCACTAGAAAGGCGACCCTCATTCTTCAGTCTCAAGACCTTTCTGTCCATTAAAGTCACACATAAAAATAAAATTGGTAACAATTTTACAATAGTTTTCTCATTCAAGCTGCTCTCTATTTCTGTTTCTTAATGTGCAATATTTTGTTGATAGTTTCATGTCTCCAGTCATGTCTCGTCTATGGTCAGCAATTTCTTACCCAGATGATCTTCTATGTCGTGATGTCAAACTACCCAGATGATCTTCTGTGCCGTAATGTCAAACTACCCGGATGATTTTCTGTGCCGTGATGTCAAATTACCCGGATGCTTTTCTATGCCATGGTGTAAAACTATCCAGATTATCTTTTATGCCGTGATGTCAAACTCTTCAACAGTATCGCTCAGTCTGGTTTATGTGTGAACTGCAGATTCAGAGTTTGGCGACTGACCTGTTGCGAAGAAACTATTGGTGCCTTATGCTATTATTTGCGTGTGAAACCTCTGATCTGTTGTAACTGCTGCTTCCTTTGACGACAAACTGCATTTCCAGTGTCGGGCTGCTTGTGTAGGCATCTCTGACTGGTGCCTTGTGCAAGTTGAAAAGCCCTATGCTATAGGGATGAATGGGAATAGCAGCCAATCGCGATGATGAGTTTTACTAGCAAGACACCCCAGCATTTCTTTTCTACATAGCACAAAGTATATGCAGTCGTTTTCTTCTTCTTCGCGTTCACAGGCTGTAAACACAGGCGGAAAGTTTTAGTTCTTCATCCTTCTCTGGACTTTAGTCTTATTCCAGAACCTGAGTGCTGCATGCACATCTGTTTTACAGATCTTACTTATTTGTATGCAGATTGTTGGTTCCTTGCCTTTCAGCTAGATGACTTCCGACTTCAAAGGAAGCCCCTAGTTAGTCGACTCTCAAGTCATGCTTGTTGAGGCAGTGGGTCTAGTCTTGTTTTACCCATAATAAAACCCTGGAACCCAAACGGGGAAATCTATGCAGTATTGTAGAGACTAAGTGCTATCCCACTCTAGACTGTCTTGTCTGGAAGGAAGTATGCCACCGAAGCTGATGGGTCAGATCAGAGGTACCCAGTTTGTTCGCCTGTCTGACTAGCAGCCAAAACAAGGCTAAGGGCCTAGTCCTCTCTTACATACAACTATTTTTAAAAAATGTAATTAGTCATGTCCCTTTTATACGAAGAGGCTCCCGCTGGCTAGCATAGTCGGTTAAACCTGACTCCATGGGGTCCGGTTTCCGCCTGGGGGTTGGCAGAAAAGCCACATCTCTCCTAAGATTTACAGTATCTATCATGGAATCAAGGCCGAAGGGTTGTGATATCCATAGTACCGAGCCAAAGGGTTAACAAATTATGGTTTCTAGATATTTAAAAAAAAAAAGTATACGAAGAAGTGAATATTCTCCCCAGTGCTTTCCTCCACCCGAAGCTGTTGGCAGAGTATGGGATGTTAGCTTTGGAATAAACCGCCAAGCATTCGGCCTTAACAGAGAAAAGATACAAGTGTAATAGTTACTCAGTCAACATTTTACTGTATTCATCATAATTACGACACTTCTAATCATTATTTTGACATTTTTGTTGTTTCCAGAATCGAATTCAGTTATACAAGTAACCCCCATGAGTAAACACAGATGGCCATTTTGGACGAAGGTGATAGGCCCATGTGGTTTTTTGTAAGTAAACAAAAGATGATTGAGGCTAATTTCAAGAACCTTGCGTTCCTTGTTGTTCTTCTATCCCTAGATGTATATTATAATACGGTTTTGCTATCTGTTCTCGATTTTTTTTTTAAATATATGTTTCAGTAGAATGTGTAGTATATTTATAAAACAAAAAAAGCAAATACCGTATTTTTTGCAGTCGCTTCAATATCTTACTGATGGAAAAAGGCGTGAGACAGTTTCTTGAGCCACAAGTATTTCACAGAATGCACGTGTCCTTTGATCAATCGACACAAAAGATGGGTAAATCATTTGACGCTTGCAGAGCTACTGCTGAGGAGATCATCACATGCTCCTTCTCATATACCCCTAGCCCTACCCTCCCCCTATCCCAATACACACACACAACACACACATGCACACATATTTTTTTTTTATTTCGTTTTAAAAGCGCAGGCCGAAAATCAGTTGTCAGTACCAGTTACCGGCTGAATTTTGCTCAACTGGTGTGGCATTTTGCAATCTTGGTGTCCCAGAAACTGGCATTGTATGTTATATAGTATGTTCCTTCCCCTTATTTCCTTAATTTTTTTTTAGTGTCAATGAATACACGTGAAGCTATTTGGGATACCATGAAAGATTAGGATACAATTGTGTGTCAGGATAAAGCCATAAAATGTGTGACCAATATGGCGTCTTCATGCAAGAATGAAACAACAGTCAGCTACTAAAAGTAAAGAAAAAGACCCTTTTTCACTTCTGGCTCATTGGGTAGATAGGACTAGACCTATATCATATATGACAATTGACCCTTGGTTGGTGATGTGGTCAGTATAGCACTGACCGCCTTTGCTTTACAGAACTTGTACCTGATACCCATTTAAGGCTGGGTCAAGCCAAGGTCATTTAAAAAAAAAAAAGTCTCTGTTAGGACATGAGCCCACGACTTTCCAATCCACAGGTGAATGTAACCGCTACACCACGATGACTAACAGCTAACTAGTAAATCTCGAAAGCTAACCGACCCTTTCGGGAACTATCTTGTCTAATGAAATTATGGTGCCATATATGTAAAGTCCTTTCGGCCTATCGATAAGCGATATGGTCAGCGTCACTCCCGCCGTCTTTCCTTCACGACTGGTAAATACAAAATACGGATAAGGCATATGTGCTTCAAAACGGATTGATCGATCAATCTATTGGTTCATTCTCCTAGGGGATGCTACTGTAATGTTTACCACAGTGAGGTAAAACAACTTGTCTTGATGGCAGACTCCCAGGGTAAATCCCATATACCCCCCCCCCCCCAAAAAAAAAAAGAAGTTATAATTAGGATACCGTAACGGTTACACCAGGCTGGTGTAACCTAGAGTCCAGTTCGGAGAAGGAGGTCAACACAGATGCTTTACTTTACCTTCTAACATATCAACAATCTGAACTTCTCTTCTTCGTCTCTTTCGCGTTCACCAGCTGTAAACTCCAGTGGAAAGGTTGTTTGTTGTTCGTCAGTCTGGACTGTTGTCTTGTTCCAGTGCTTGAGATTTTGCATACACATCCGTTTTACTTCGAAGGATGCATCCCTGAGACATGCTTGTTAGGGTGCACTGCTTTTATACCCCTCTCCCTCTCGAAATTGGACCCCTGAGCCCACATAGGAAAACATTCTGAACTAAGAGTGAAGTTTACTATACAGTAATATAATAAACGTACAAGTTCTCAGAAAGTATTTAAGACTTTTAGTAAGTAAAACCATATACATAATTATCAAAACGTTGAAAAAGAGGCTCACGTGCTCACTCAGAAAGAAAAAGATACAAACCAACAAAGAAAAAAATATGCATGGGTAGCAACATTTCCCTGGTTTGCGTCTTTTCGTTATAAATATACACATTTTTTAATTCAGTTAGATAGTTTATTTTCATAAGGATGACATGATGGATTGGCCATCTGTACACTTTTCAAGATAAGATTCCACTCTACGTTAGTGTAATACCGGGTGGGAATGGTAGATAATGAGAACAGTCAAATAATGTTCGGAATAAAAATAAAGATACACTCGACTAAAGATACACTCGACTAAAGATACACTCGACTAAAGATACACTCGACTAAAGATACGTCTGGAAATTAAAACCAATTCCAGGCTGATTATAGGATTTACTAAACGTATACAAACACCAGCCGAAGCAGTCACGGATTCCCAAACTATGAGTTGTAGCTCCAAGCGAATACATGGTTGTTTCTAGGGAGCCGATGAAATTTTTTTTTTTTACTACAGACTTAAGTTGCCCTGTTCTGATAATGATTGTAGAGTTGTGTTTTTCAGTAGGGATATTCTGAAATGTTTTCGTTGTTAAAATAATACATTATTGCTTGGTAATGTTGTTTTAGTAGTTGTATATTGTTTCATGTGAAATTTTGCTAGGCTGAACATGTGGATCGTGGTTGTAACATTGCTCGAATTTTTCACTGCTTAGCTGTCTAATTCCGATACTGTTTGTAATATTGCGTATATTATTAATTCCTGATAGTGGTTGTACTACATCTTGAGCTAAATACTGTTAAATTGCCTAACTCGTATAGTGGTTGTATTACTGCTAAATTCTTATAGTGATAGGATCTCAGTGATATTCTCATGCAGACTGTGATACAGTTATTTTAACATTGCAATACTCCAATATTCATAAAGTGGTTGTAAACACTGTGATATTATATAGTGACTGTAACACTATAGCGGCGGCTAGGGTGTTGTAAGACTGAAATATATTGATGGTGGTTGCAAAACTGCATTCTTTCGAACACTGCTATGTTGCCTAAAAAAAAAATCCTCACGTGCACAATCGTGGCGACAGCACTAGCCTTGGGGCCGTAAACTTCAGGCTCAAAGACCCGTTTGACTACACCGCAAAAGTGGTATCACAAAGGTAGTAATTGGCAGTTTGCCTGTGTTTCCTTTTCTAATTATAACATTATTAAGCTACATTTTTTTTTAAACAGTTTCATTGCCCCTGAAAGGAAATAAGTGTCTATCAGAGCCGGTACAAAATATTCCAAGTCTGTAGTACATTTTACAACAATTTAAAAAAAAAATTCCTAGATTAAATTACTAGGTTCAAGATCCCCCGGCCCCCACCTACCCATCCGGCACTGTCTAAAAACAAGTGATACATTACAGGCAGTAACGATAGTTTCTTTTTTAAATCATTATTAGAACCAACTTGAGACCTTTAGTTAACTATGGCGACATTTTTGGTTCCTCCCACCACCACCCCCTCCCCCACCCCCTCCCCCACTCCCTCCCCCTTTTTGTTTTCTTTAGCGCTGCTACCTGAAGATTTGATACGAATCGAAGAATCGTAATCAGGATGGTAATCCATCAGGGCAATCCTAGTTATTCAGTTTAGCCTGCTGAGAAGTTCTATATAAGGCGCTTTTACCGATACACCAAGTACTACTCTGATATAGCGTGTTGCTGAAGGCGGGAAGTATTTCGAGAATCACTTCTATGCCCAGGCACTCGCTATCCGTTCCAGACCACACAGGCAACAACAACAAAAAGCAAGGGAAAATGTAGCTTAACGTCTTTTATTTTGATATCACAACTACACTAACACACAAGATAGTGGTGCCCCCAATCTCTTAAATTCCGTTGTTATCGTGTTAAACGTTCTATCCACTGTTATCTTTGCAAATCTCTCTGTGTCATGTGTGCGTCAATTAAGTACAAGAAGCAGATTTTTTTTAACAAGACGGCGAAATACTATCCTTGATTAAAACCACAGACCTGTCTTCCCTCCCAACTTCCTGAAGACTTTACCTAAGATAAGAGTATCAATTATTCTGTGCTACAATGTGAAAGTTTCGGTTCACCAAGTTCGACGCCCATTTTCGTGGCTTAGCAGGCTGAAAACAACACATTCCTTTTTGGTTATCTGTCCTTTATCTGTGACAACGCCAACGCCAACACCAGTGGGTAAATCTAATACAAATTATACAAACTAATGGGAAAACTTCTCTGAACGCAGAAGGTATCACGAAAATAAGGCTGCAATTTAATCAGTATTAACAAAGGGTGGGTCGTACCTGTTCCTTTTTAATGGGCTTGTTAATGTGAAAATGTATCTCAATGGTGTTTGTTTGAAAACAATAGTCACGAAGCACCTACTGCTGGTCTTCTTTTCCAGCAGAAGGCTCTGATTGTTCGCCCAGTTCTGGACTGCCTAGTAGTGTTCCAGATCCTGAGTTATGTGTGCACATCTGTTGTATAGATCTGACTCATTCGTATACAAACTATTGGTTCCTAGCCTCTCAGGTAGATGTACTCCGACTTCGATGGAAGCTCCCAATTAGTCGACTCTTACGACATGCATTTAGCTAGGTAGTGGGTCTGTTCTTGTTTTAACCACAATGGCAGCCCCAGAACCCACACTGGGAGGTATTTTTCTGGTAATAAGTAATTGTGCTAGAGCAAAATTGTTACAGGCTTGATATGTGTTGTATTCAACATCACGCTGGCCGTGGTCACTCAAACTGACATACACTTATACTCATATTAGACTGCATCAACCAAGCAGTCACAAATCAATAATAAAAATTCGCCTTCCTGGGTGGGGGTTGGGGGGGGGGGGGGGTGTAAAAAACAGGAAACTATTTTTCCCCTTAAAATAAGAGTAGTTCGTCACATATTTAATGTACTATTTCCGTTAAATACAAATTTGTGAAAAAGAATATCTTTTCCCTCTAAATCACTGTTGTATGAACAATAGCCATAATTGCTCAAAATGCAGAAACATTCGCGTTCGACTGTTTTCTAGCCACTGCTATCGGTTATACTTCTAAGAAAGACAATTGAAAACTTGACAGCAAAAAAGAAATTGTGTGCTGTCTTCACGGTGAAAGTCAGCTACAGCACACCTTATGTAGGAATTACGTAGTGAGGCACCTAACCTATTCCACAGTCCGACTCTTCTCTCTCTGTCCGAAAATCGAGTCTTAGTACTCGAGGGTCATGCAATTGTTGAAAGCATTCACTAACGTCACTAACCAGCAGGGACAAATAGATAGACATTTTAATACAGGTACAGACTGAAGATACAATATCGGTTGCTCTGAAAGTCGAAGACATATAAATTTTTTTTTTAATTTCTATTGTTCTAAACGGCTTATGTTATTCTAAGAAATTAGGATCTGTCACTGAATGAGTAATTCAATGTTAGGCATGTGCGAAAAGAGATAAGAAAAGAGATCGTCTGCAATTAATAGAACAGTAGTACACAGAAGATGGTGATGGCAAATGAGCTGAAAATGGAGGGGGATAGGTAACTGACATGGACAGATAGGTAGCTCGTGAACGGATAGTGCTGTCAACTTGACAGACTGATGTTTGGAACCAGATTACGGGATGTGAAATGCTTTTAGAGAGGGGATTAAAATGTGAAGAGAGTACTGAGATTTCCAGTCTAGAGGATTCAAGATCTAGATCTAAGGTATGTCGTAGTTATGTGTGCGTATTTGCTGTAGGTGAAACAAACGAAAACCGACTACAATGTTAATAATAACAAGTATACAAATATAGAAGTATATACATTTTAAGAAATAGAGTTACGTATCACTCACAACGATTGCACTGCTAAAGATGTCGTCACTTGGAGTAGAATAAAGATGTAAATTTGAGTGCAGTCCTATATGTCTTTTCCTTGTTTTTTGTTGTCTAATCTAAGCTAAATCTTGCTTCTTCTTTTTCTTCTATTTTTCTTCTTCTTCTTCTTCTTCTTCTTCTTCTTCTTCTTCTTCTTCTTCTTCTTCTTCTTCTTCTTCTTCTTCTTCTTCTTCTTCTTCTTCTTCTTCTTCTTCTTCTTCTTCTTCTTCTTCTTCTTCTTCTTCTTCTTCTTCTTCTTCTTCTTCTTCTTCTTAATCTTCATCCTCTTAGTCTTCTTCCTAATCTTCTGTTTCTTAATCTTCTTTCTCCTCCTCCTCCTCTTCTATTTCTTCGTCTTCTTCTTTTTCTTCTTCTTCTTCTTCTTCTTCTTCTTCTTCTTCTTCTTCTTCTTCTTCTTCTTCTTCTTCTTCTTCTTCTTCTTCTTCTTCTTCTTCTTCTTCTTCTTCTTCTTCTTCTTCTTCTTCTTCTTCTTCTTCTTCTTCTTCTTCTTCTTCTTCTTCTTCTTCTTCTTCTTCTTCTTCTTCTTCTTCTTCTTCTTCTTCTTCTTCTTCTTCTTCTTCTTCTTCTTCTTCTTCTTTTTCTTCTTCTTCTTCATCTTCTTCTTCTTAATCTTCTTCTTCTTCTTCTTCTTCTTTTTCTTCTTAATCTTCTTCTTAATCTTCTTGTTCCTCTTCTTCTTCCTCTTTTTCTTCTTAATCGTCTTCTTCCAAATCTTTTTCTTCAACTTCTTTTTCTTCTCCTTTTTCTTTTCTACTTCGTCTTCTTCTCATTCAGCCTCTTCCTACCACTCCTCCTGTCCCATAAGCCCCATACAAATTAGCGTAGTTTGAGGTTTCGTTTCTCACCGAGTGAATTTTCACCTAATGGTTTATATATACAAAATGAGCTATCCAGTCTTACGATATGTATGTCATATTACAGTATTACTGCATTTTTTTAAACTGTACATTTGAGCCTCATCAATACAAGTACAGTTAGCACATTCATCAAGCATTGCAATCTTCGAATGTTGCAGTCTGTAGATTGTTACAAAGACTAATGCAAATCTCATCCACAGGTGATATTGCTCACCCAGCTTCTGCTAGTGACAAATGTTATGAGTGATGAAAGTGAACAGGACTCGGGTATGTCTTTTATTTTTTGTTCAAACAAGTGTAGCAAAGATAACTCTGGAACAGATAATGCTGTTAGTGTCTGCCTTTTGCATGTTATAGATGGTGAAATAATGAGGTGGGGTTGCATATCCTCACCAGGGCCTCTGAACATTGTTAAGCTGTGAGAAAACTCTTTCTGCAGCTCAGAGGGATCAGATAATACAAAAGACTATGCATGCAATTTGATACTAATGGGAAAGGATTTTGATCTCCACATATTTTTTTCTGGAATTTTAAAGCAACTTTGTTCTAGGGGTTTCCCCCAGCATATTTGGGTAATCTTGCACTAATAATTCGAAAAAATTGGAAATTTCATGAAGAATGGCCTAATAGGCGTACGTTTTTCTTAAGTAATACCTATTGGATCCGGCCTACAATGGCAACATTGAAACTACTGATGAGATATTTCTAAAAAGTATCAAAACATCTGGGGTCGAGCCAAAAGTACAGTTTTGCTAAGCAAGGGTTGACAAGGCACTAAATATGTATGAATGTACCAACTTCAACCTCCCTGATTATTACCTGACGTTTTACTTTTTTTTTTTCAGTGTCTTTGAAGCTCTGAAAATTTTTGGTATCGACTTTTGTTAATTTGGGTTGACTCCAGAGCCAAACTGGTCTCCAAATAAAAATAGGGATAATATTTTTATAAAGTTACAGCTTGCTATACACTAAAAGGGAGTGGGGGTCTTGACATACTCAAAAGGGGTGTGGGGGTCCTGCCAACGGCAGGCGTAGGGATCTTTCCCCTATACTCAAAGAAAAGGGGGTGGGGGAGTGTGGTCTTGCCCTATACTAAAGGAGGGGGAGTGTGGTCTTGCCATATACTAAAGGAGGGGTGTGTGGTTTTTCCCTATATTAAAGGAGGAAGTGTGTGGTCTTGCCCTATACTAAAGAAGGGGGTGTGTGGTCTTGCCCTATACTAAAGAAGGGGGTGTGTGGTCTTGCCCTATACTAAAGAAGGGGGTGTGTGGTCTTGCCCTATACTAAAAAAGGGGGTGTGTGGTCTTGCCCTATACTAAAGTAGGGGGTGTGTGGTCTTGCCCTATACTAAAGTAGGGGGTGTGTGGTCTTGCCCTATACTAAAGTAGGGGGTGTGTGGTCTTGCCCTATACTAAAGTAGAGGGTGTGTGGTCTTGCCCTATACTAAAGCAGGGGGTGTGTGGTCTTGCCCTATACTAAAGGAGGGGATGTGTGGTCTTGCCCTATACTTAAGGAGGGGGTGTGTGGTCTTGCCCTATACTAAAGCAGGGGGTGTGTGGTCTTGTCCTATACTAAAGGAGGGGGTGTGTGGTCTTGCCCTATACTAAAGCAGGGGGTGTGTGATCTTGCCCTATACTAAAGCAGGGGGTGTGTGATCTTGCCCTATACTAAAGGAGGGGGTGTGTGGTCTTGTCCTATACTAAAGGAGGGGGTGTGTGGTCTTGCCATATACTCAAAGATGGGGGAAGGGGTGGTCTTGCCCTATACTCAAAGAGGGGGGTGTGGTCTTGCCCTATACTCAAAGAGGAGGGTGTGGTCTTGCCCTAAACTCAAATGCTATTTTACCATCTTTCTCTTTATTTTATAAATAGGTACACATCACCAAAATCACAACATCTCGTCGGAAGCGACATTTTGTGCCAGCTCCCTTTCATGTCCGTGCGGTTCCCACGGACTGTCCTGTGTTGTAGGGTGGAAGGACATGCGTTCTTTCGCCTTCGTCGTCTATAATCACCATGCAGAAAAGCAGGTCCCGTTTGCTCGAGGCCCGGCGAGAAAATCTTGAGCTCTCCCACGTGGCAGATGACATTGAGCTTGTTCAACTGTTTTTTTTTTTTTTTTCTAGCCGCTTACAACATGGCATATAGAATGCTTATAACGTTGAAAATAACAAAAAGACAACCTGTAGAAAATCTCCCGCCAGATAGGATGGGGTGGTTTTCGTGATATGTACCTAAAACATTTTACTACTAGTATATTCTGCCGTCCACAAATGTTTGCCACACCAAAATAGTGCTGGCCTTTGCAGCTGCACATGCTGATTCTCCCGACCTGGTACAACTTGATTTTTTCTTGTTCCCTAGCTCAAAGTCGGCACTGAAAGGGGCAGCGATTTAAGGATGCTCAGGGCGCTATCGCCAATACAACGCAGCAGCTATAAGAGTTGTCGAAGAATTGGTTTTAGGAAGGTTTCCAACAACTGTATAGATGTTGGGAAAAGTGTAGTTGCCGAAGGGAACTATTCTGCAGGAAGTGTAGAGTAAATATTTGCATTTTTTTTTTTTTTTACATTTTCTAAAGATACTTTTGCATGTTAAAAATATGTAGTTATATGTCATCTCTACCCCGCCCCGCCCCCCACCACCCACATATCAAATCTGCAGCACCTATTTAGGCCTGGACATATGTTTCTTCCTTTGTTGAGTCAGGTGGGCAGTCTCCGAATTCAGTCCGTGTTCAGCTGAGTGCGGTAGCGGGTCTCAAGAGCGTACTGTGCAGTGTGTTCGCAGCGAAAGGTGGGACGATGTCACCAAAGAGGTAGAAGTTGAAGACCATCTATGCTCATTGCCGATGCCAGATGAAACACGGTCCTGTAACACTCACATGTGCACGGGATACTGGGCTAAAGGAGAATGGTCAGAGGTAAGGCATGAGAGGCAAGTCTTTTAAATACTTCAGGCCAACTGGCACATGGTTTTAAACCCATTCTTTTACAGACAAAGAGGTAGTGATGTGATCAGCACCACATCGATCGCCTTTACTTCCCATGACAATAGCTGGTACCTGTAATATAGATGGTGACCTGGCAGCTGCTTTAAAAATATCTGAGTTAATGAGGATTCTGACCCGGAACTCTCACATCGACAGGCAAGTGTTAAAGCATGAGAATACACTAAACTTAACAGCAACAACATTCTTTCATTGCCAAACTAATGTATCTTGCTGTAGATATACTCTTTAGTTCAGTGTTTCTCAAACTTTTCTTGGTCGCGGCGGCGCCTTTTTTCAGTTAAAATGTTTCCACGGCGCCCTTAGCTAAGTAAAAGCATGACCTTTCGTGTCTTGGTTAAATTAATTATTAAACTTTCACAATATTTCACTGCGCCCCTGTGAAGAGGTCGCGGCTCCATGGGGCGCCGCGACATACAGTTTGGGAATTACTGCTGTAGTTAATTAATTAACTGACAGCTGACTGCTCTCTCACCCTCTGAGATTTGATGTATTCAAAATACTGGTGGTAAGACAAGAAGGGAAGCGCGATTGTGTAGCAGTTAGACGCATGTCTGCGTATAGGAAGGTCACTGATTTCGGTCCTGACGAAAGCAGGCCTTTTTTTTTTCTTTTCAAAAATGACCTTGCTCGCAGTTATACCTAGCCTTGATTGGGTACCAGATGCAGTCCGGGGATGTAAAGGCGGTTGATGTGAAAATGACCAAAGGAACATACAGTATGCCAGATCTGTAAAACAGATGTTCACGGAAATGTTACGTTCTGGAACAAGACTATAGTCCATAAGTGGACAAATGCCCACAACTTTCCGAAAGAGTTTACAGGCGTTAAACGAAAAGAAAAGAAGAAGGTTCGAATAACGGATATCTTTGATAACGGCACTTGGCTTATAGTCGATATGCCTAAATTGGGTACTAT
>CAJHNH020006090.1:187500-242500 GCA_905116865.2 Candidula unifasciata
TAAATGGTTAAGGGGGAAGAGGAGTTGGTCTATTTCACTTACAAAGTTATGTCTGCTATCATTTGCCTGGTGCGTCTCTGGCGTAGCGAAAAAAGACCTCTACTTTGCTATCATTTGTATATAAATTCTTTCAGGTGAATCTCTTCCCTGGTCAGACGGTGATTGTCCGGTGCCCAGTCAGAAAATACGACAAACATTTGGTCTACTGGAGTAGAGGATATAAACTCGTGAAATTCATGGGTCGTGTCCGCTTCACCAGTAAAGGTCTTCACATTGACGAGGCTAACCCCAGTGAAGACGCGGGTGTTTACACTTGTTTCGCTGGAGACTTGTCTGCAACAGTCACTGTTGGTTTTATTGAGTGAGTTGTTTACGTTGTCATGGCATTGTTTAAAGTCTATAATTGCTGTCTGGGATAAAAAAAAGATTGTTTTTTTTTTCTTTCTATCTGTCATTTTCAGAAATAAAAGTAATGTAAAGATCCCTTTTCACGCCTTTAAGCGTATCGGGTATAGGGGAAGAGCGCCCATCTTTTTACAGACCATCGGCACTAGGTGGGTAATGTGGTCAGCATTACGCCGGCCGTCTTTGCTTCCCCAGGACAGCCATCCTGGTACCCATTTTAGACTGGGTCGACCTTCGACGCCCTATACCATGATAAAAATCCACGCAGTTAACAGTGGGTTTGGATCGCTGTACGTTGGAATTACGTGTCGGACTCGCAACACTTAAGCCACGGACGCCGCCCAATTTAAGAAATGACGATAAAATATCATTGTGTTATATAGGTGCTTTTATAAATTATAATATTATAAATTCTTATAATCTTTTTTTTATTGTTGTGTGCATTAAGCATGAAGTTTATGTTTGGCATGGGCTATCACAGCAGTTTGTGTATGGGCACGCGCGCTCCTGTCCATTTGTGTGTGTGTGTGTGTGTGTGTTTGTTTGTATGTGTGTGTGTTTGTTTGTATGTGTGGTTGTTTGTTTGTTTGTTTGTTTTAGTATTCAGAAGCCATGAGTTGTTAACCCTTTCTCAGTATTATGGATATCAACCTTTCAGCCTTGATTCCATTGTAAATACCGTAAATCTGGGAGAAATGTGGTTTTTCTGCCTACCCTCGGGAGTGAACCCGGACCACAAGGAGTTCGTCACCCGCTCACCTCGCAATCCGGTTTAGAAAACTACTCTTGCAGACTTTAAAAAGATCAGGGTATTTTTCCCCCTCCGCACCCTTTCCTTGCGAGGGAAAAAAAGAAAGAAAAATAGTATGTGATATTAAGACTTCGAGACATTACTTTAGAAACAAAGTCGAATCGTCTGCGGCTGCGGCTGCTGCCGCTGCTTCTTTTCCTCTTCTTCTTCTTCTTCTTCTTCTTCTTCTTCTTCTTCTTCTTCTTCTTCTTCTTCTTCCTCTTCTTCTTCTTCTTAATATTCTTCTTCCTTTTCTTCTTGCTCGTCTTCATCGTGTTCTTCCTCGTCTTTTTCCTCTTCTTCTTCCTTTTCTACTTCCTCTTCTTCTTTTTCTTCCTCTTCCTCTTATTCTTTTTGTTCCTCTTTCTCTTCTTCTTCTTCCCATTCTTCCTCTTCTTCTTCTTTCTCTTCTTCTTCTTCCTCTTCTTCTTTCTATTCTTCCTCTTTCTATTCTTCCTCTTCCTATTCTTCCTCTTCTTCTTCCTCTTCTTCTTCTTCTTCTTCTTCTTCTTCTTCTTCTTCTTCTTCTTCTTCTTCTTCTTCTTCTTCTTCTTCTTCTTCTTCTTCTTCTTCTTCTTCTTCTTCTTCTTCTTCTTCTTCCTCTTGCTCTTCTTCTTCTTCTTCTTCTTCTTTTTCTTCTCCTCCTCCTCCTTCTTCTCATTCTTCCTCTTCGTCTTCCTCTTCTTCCTCTTCTTCCTCTACCTCCTGTTCCTCATTTTCCTCTTCCTCTTCCTATTCTTTTTTTTAACTATTCTTCTTCTTCCTCTTTTTCCTCTTCCTCATCTTCTTCCTCCTCTTTCTCTTCTTTTTCATTTTAATTTTAATCTTCTTCTTCTTCTTCTTCTTCTTCTTCTTCTTCTTCTTCTTCTTCTTCTTCTTCTTCTTCTTCTTCTTCTTCTTCTTCTTCTTCTTCTTCTTCTTCTTCTTCTTCTTCTTCTTCTTCTTCTTCTTCTTCTTCTTCTTCTTCTTCTTCTTCTTCTTCTTCTTCTTCTTCTTCTTCTTCTTCTTCTTCTTCTTCTTCTTCTTCTTCTTCTTCTTCTTCTTCTTCTTCATCTTGCTCTTCTTCTTCTTCTTTCTCTTCTTTCTCTTCCTCTTCGTATTCTTTTTTTTTTTTTTTCTTTTTTTTCCTCTTTTTCCTCTTTTTCCTCTTCCTCTTCTTCTTCCTCCTATTCTTCTTCCTCTTCTTCTTCTTTCACCTCTTCTTCTTCCTCCTTTTCTTCTTCCCCCGCTTCTTCTTCTTCCTCCTCTGATTCTTCTTTTTTTTCTTCTTGTTTTTCTTTTTCTTCTTCTTATTATTATTTAAAATATTATTATTATTATTATTATTTTTATTGTTATTATTATTATTATTATTATTATTATTATTATTATTATTATTATTATTATTATTATTATTATTATTAGCGTTCACAGAGTCTTGTAACAGAATATGAGTTTTGGGTGCAAATCCTTCTAACAGATCTGACTTATTTGTATGCAGACATCTGGTTTCTCTCCTCTCGGGCAGATATCTTTTAACTTTGATGGAGACTGCCCTCTCTAGGGAGGCAATGGGTCTTTTTATAGAATGAGGCAGGGAGCTCACAAGGAAATGACCTTGTTATTGTTTAAACACAGTCCTTTGTTCTGCATTTAGCTTTTGATCATTGTGATAGTAAACAAATATCACACACACACACATCACACAATGACACTAGCCCCTACATTTAACGTTTAATCATTGTGGTAATAGAGAAAAGTCACACACCCACTGACTCCCACACACACGCACACACAATGCTACTGCCGCCTGTATTTATTACTGGTGTGGTATGGGTGTGTGTGGAAAATAAAAAGGGAGCATGGCTAGTGCTGTTGTCACTGACTGTGCAGATTAGAATTTGATTAACTCCCCCCCCCCCCCCCCCCCCGCCCCCCCCCCTCTTTTCGAGAAAAAAATATAACCTTTCCGAGGATTCAACATGGATCTCCCACGCAAGAGCCTAAGGTTGTTAACCGTTCCACCAGCGTCCCCTCGATACACAGCCAGCACTTACAAGTATTCACGGACAAGCTGAACTTATTCCTGCTAATCTTTTTTCTTATATTCCAATTTCTAGTGAAGATGATGGTATGACAAAAGTGTATAAAAGATGGATTAAAAAATCCAAAGAAGAATACAAACTTAACAACGCAAAGCACAGCAATAACGGACACTACAGCGACAACGTGTTGTCACCTTCTTCAAGTTTGGGAGCTGACGAGCAGAGACAACAGAGAGACCAAAGTAGAAACTCTAGTAACGTGTTGATGTACGTCGTCCAGGACTGGACACCGTGCAACGCAACCTGCCAGTCTGTAGGCTACCAAGAACGGAACGTTACCTGCTCACACGTGACACCAAAGTTTGTGAAGATTGTGGCAAACTCCGAGTGCCAGAACGCAGGTTTGAAGAACCCTGACGTTATAAGAGAATGCAAAACCACAGAGACTAGCTGTGCTGTGTGGCGGACCGGACCTTGGTCCCAGGTAAGTTTCAGTGTTTGCTCTGGTCTTTTCTAATTGTTTTATTAGCAACTTGTCGGTTCTGTGGCTAAGTCGATGCAAACGCTAGTTGCTATATATATATATATATATATATATATATATATATATATATATATATATATATATATATATATATATATATATATATATATATATATATATATATATATATATAAATATATATACATAAATTTCCTAAATCCATGCCGTGTGGCGTTGGTAGTTATATCTACCCGCAACCTTCTGTCTTGTGTACTTGCAATCAACTCTGAAACAGATTATCTTCCATGCCATGAAGTCAAACCGTCCAGCATCTCTTCTCTCGGTCTCCCTCTGTCTATCCTTCCCTCCATCTTTCCTACCGTCACGATGTACTCCAATTTTCTCCTTCTCATCACATGACCAAGGAATGTAGATTGTCTCTTTCTGATGTGGGCAATCAGTTCTCTTCGTAAATAAGTTTCTTTCACGACGTCTTCTTTGCTCTTTTTTAATGGTCCAGGGTATTCTCATCATTCGTCTATAAAACCACATCTCTGCAGCTTCCAAATAAGTTTTACTTCACTAATTTATTTACTGTCTATGATTTGTCTATCAATATTAGGGCTGTACTGAATATTCGCTTCGTATTCGCTTCGGGGCCGAATAGTGGACCTAATAGCTATTCGGTATTCGGCCTAATAGTGGCGGTCGGGCCGAATACGAATAGCGATTTCTGCATACACTGCAATGGATTAAAATAACTCTCTCATTAACACAATAGTTTCCGTTGCCTAAGTTTGTCCACCGCCTTCTCCAGATAGAGTCGGCCGTGGTCTTTGCCTGCTGACTCGTTTTAGGCATTACAGCAGAGGTTCTCAAACTGGGTGGGTAAGAGAAGGGTGCCGCGGCGAAAATCAAGAAAAGTCAGCTATATATTGTGACATTATTATAGAAGGCATGAAGATACTTAAAAGTTGAAATTTAAATTGTCTTTCCTGGCTATTGTAAAAAAAAAAAAGGTTTTTTTTTTCTTTCTTGTTTCACACTCAAAGTGTATCGTACTGCATAAAATGCCAACCGCAGCGTGCTAACAAATGTCTTTGTGTTTATCTCGACATGCGACCGATTCTCCATCTGTATTCATGAAGGTGCAGCAGATAAGTTAGCACATTTATTTAAGGGCAATGCGATTTTTTGTTGTTGCTTGTGTGAGTGTGTGTCCGTGTGTGTGTGTGTGTGTGTGTGTGTGTGAGAGAGAGAGAGAGAGAGAGAGAGAGAGAGAGAGGAGAGAGAGAGAGAGAGAGAGAGACATCATGTATTTTTTCGTTCTTTCAGGGTGTCTTTGCCCAAATCAAATTTGAAGATATTCCTAACAAGAATTTGAAGGTGCGTTTAAATTACGTCGAACGAACGGCTGAACGAACGATGATTTATATGAGAATTTAGCACATAGATAACATCCGATGGAAGATGCATTACTGAAATAAGAAACAGAATAATACAGGCAAAAACTGCATTTTATAAAATGAAGAACATCTTATACAATGTATCTTTGTCAGAAATGTGGTTTTACAGAACAATGCTTAAAATACCTTGGACAGCCTCCCAAAAAAATGCAACCAATAGGTTTTGAAAGAGGCGGGAGCCCGAAGACAACTAACAGACAACAGACATCAGAAGGAGACAGTCATCAGTTTTCGGCCATGTTATAAGAAGAGGGAAAATGGAACATATGGTGACAACTGGAAAGATCTGTGGGTGGAGAGATAAAGAAAGACAACGAGAGAAGATTCTTGACAGTCTTGTTGCATAGCATGGAGGTGTTTCAGCACACAAATTGATACATGCTGCAGGAGATCGCAGATTGTGGCGAGGCAAAATCGCCAACGCCAGTCGGCAAGGCACCTGATGATGATGATACACTATTCGTATTCGTATTCGTATTCGGCCGAATAGTTGGTCCCACTATTCATATTCGGCCGAATAGTGAAAATCACTATTCGGTACAGCCCTAATCAATATAGGATTTATATGGCTTTAAAGAATTCCTTTTTTTTTTCGTCTCAATTTACAAAGAAAGATTGTATAAAATATTCTTCAGTTTTTGTAAAATGCTGTCTTTGTTTGAGTTATTCGACATTTAACTTACTTAATACGTCTTCCATCTGATGTTATCAGGGTACTTAGTACTTAAACGTATCAACTTGCTTGAGGTCTGTCCCATTTACTTCAATATTATATTTTGGAGGGCCAGTTTTCTTTATAATTACCATTACTTCTGCTTTTCTTCTTTTCAAACTAAGACCCTTGTTGTCCCTTTCCGTTACAATTATATCCATTATTTCTTGTAACTGTTTTTCATTTTCATCGATCGAAACACTATATCATCAGCATATTGCGGGATATATATTTATATATATATATACATAATGCTAGTCCACCCCCAGGGGAATGCAGTTTTTTGTTATTTTGAAGCCCAACCCTGGCTCTTACCAGGGGCCGCAATATAGCCCCGCCATAAATATGGCTAATCGTGGCTTCCTGGACCTCTCCATGGGTGTTTCTTATCCACACGTTGGCACTTTGGGTCATCGGGTGTTTATCACCAGTGTGATGTCTTAGTGGGGTGAAATATACTACTGCTACTTTATGTGTACATAACACTGCCATCCCCCTTGTGGGGTGTAATTTTTCATTACTTTTAACCCCCATCCTTGCTGTTGCCAGGGGCTGCATTGTAACCTAACGGTTAAACGTGGTTTCTGGGACATCTCCACCGTTGATCCTCATCCGCATGGTGTCAATTTGTCTTACTGGATGTTTATCGCTCTGTGTGATGTCCTAATGGAGTAAAATGTACTTACTTACTGTACACGGCAATGTGAACACAAAAAGTGTAGCGTACATTGAAAGTTACAAAAGAAACGAATCAAAAACTGAGTAAGGTTTATGTTAAATAAGAGTGTTAATCTCATATAGTTTCGTATACAAAAGCTGGCCTCGAATGGATTTTTAATGGTGACCAAACAAACGTGACAGTCATTGCGCTTCGATATCTGTGGCTCTTATTAAGGACAAAAAACACCCAACGCCCCAAAAACAGACACTAAAAAATAAAAAAATAAACAATTCTCTTCTTCAAGGTAAAAAAGTATAGAAATTTATTGTCAGAAACACGACGCTTGAATTTCAGCCACAGTTGTTAGATCTTTTCATCTTGCAACTGTCTAGCGTTCTCACTAACATATGTTTCTTGTCTGCAACTTAAAACATTATACCAAGATTACTTTCTTAAAACAGCAGATGCGGTAAGGGCTTCTATGCCTTACGTTGCATAACAAGTTATATATGTAAGGCATGCAAGCAGACAGGTGTTGTCTGCAAGGCACGTAATGAAGGCGAGTTTAAAGGAATGCTAAATGTCCAAAACCGTTTACATTAAACACATGAGAGGGAGGCTCCGAGTTGAGTTATGTTTTTTATTAATTTATTTATTAATGTCTAGGGCGTATATTGTTTTCTAAACCCGTCTCACAGGGATGTCTTGATACAAAGTTTGGGGAAAAAAATATTAATTATAAGGTAAAGAAATATTTCTTCTGATGTACATACTGGATAATGTCGGCTACAGGTGCATCCATTCATCTTTCTCTGAAGTCTTGCAGAAATGAAAAGTCATCTTGACCAGCACCGACGATTTCTGTTTACTTTTTTATCCAGTTGACAGGGGGACAGGGTGGGGAGGAGTGGTGGGGGGGGGGGTGCGCGATACAACAGCACGACGTGTCTTTGTATGCTTTTATTACAGTGCAGCTGGCACTAAATTCAGTTTGGGAAAACATCAACGACAACATTTGTATTAGCATGGGCTTCTACTGCAGTTAGTAAAGTACCCCCCAATTATAATAATAACAACAAGTGAGTTCAACTAAGCCTAAAATATATACCATCACATATGTTGGTAAGCACGGTCGCGATGATATTGATCACCTTACCCATCGAGTGTCGATTAGTCTATATAATATGTGTCCAGCACTATATGCTCTGTGATACAGCGGTTTGAAAGAGGATCTTTACTTAGCTTATTTATAGAAGGTTTAGTTCCATCCCTATGGTTGGTTCTGGCTATATAAAATGAGGGCTTGGTGTGTGTTTGACAACCCTGTGTTGAAGAGAATATCTGCAAAAAACATTGCGTAATGCCATGTTTATGATTTCTGTCATTGCAGACAATATGAGCTGGGTAATTACTTTCGTTTCTCTGCATTAGTGTTTCCTCCCTTTGAAGTAGCTGTTTAATTGTTTAGATTGTTTCAAACATGTTTTAAACAAAACTAGTTAGAGGTAATTGGGAATTTAATATGTGTTGCTCTGTCACATGTATATGATTCTATTAGCATGTTTATTTATTTGTTGTAATGTGGCTTAATCTAAAGGGTTTCTGTGCTTTACATAGATCAGATGATAAGCACATGAAAAAACCAACCACAGACAAATGGGGGGAAAAACATCATGAGAAAAATGGGCACTAGAAAACGTAAACGACACGAACAATGCAGAGATTAATATCATGAATGGGTCAAGTAGAAAGCAAATGATGTCACTGGTGGCACAGGATTTTTTTTTTAAAGTGAATATTGCAGTATGTGTACATAGTTTTATTCTAATACACGCAACCAAGCGTGTCCATCAACGTGTTTTCTTTTTTTCTGAATTCAACTGCCAACTATACTTCACCAGAAACTTAAACAATAAAGAGCATCCAATGACAAAAAAAAAAAAAAAAGAGATAAAAACATGAGATTGGAAAAGGAAAGCATACACAAGAGATGAGAGCTGGCTTAAATAATGTACCCAGTGAACCCCGACTTCCGTATTTACGGGACAACAAAACAAGATGAGGTAACTGCTGGTGATTAAGTTGTCTCTCAGTCAACAATCAGTCAGCGAAGGTGCGGCCCTGATGAACGCAACATTCTGATAATGTAAGGCACAAGTAAATATGTGTTTTTTTTTCTGTAGAAACGCCCATGAAAAGATACAGCTTCCTGATGTATGGCACGTTTTTATTCTGCATTAATTATTACCTCCCTTGCTGACATTAACCGGAAACAGCAGAAAATGCTTCCCATACGGGCAGGTAACTGACACGCACCCTCTCCTGACCTCACGCGTATATCAAACAAATTTGTTCTTGAACGATACTTTCTGAATTCAGTAACGTGAATTCACTTGTGAGGTATACCCATGTGGGGTTCTAGGGTACAGTTCTGTGTGGGATGTAGGCGGAAGGAAAAACAGATCCACTGTCCCACAGAGAAGCATGTTGTAAAAAAAAAAAAAGACTAATTAGGGTTTGCTAAATTCGGATTATGGCGCAACAATCGGAGTCTACGACATGCTAGCCGCTCTTTTAAGGGCTAGTGACGAAGGAAAGGAAACAAACAAACAAGCGGACTTTCAGTCAGGTTCCAAAAGTAGTTTTAGCATGTCGACTCTTCGTTGCCTACTGAAGAAGGAGATTGGAACATCTGTGGGAATATCCCAAGTGCATGGATGTCAATTCTTGATTCATTCATTCATGGATTCATTTTGAGATTTTTTTTTTAATCCAGTCTGGACGGCAAACCAACAATTCAGATTCCGCATACCCCTTTCAGCCTCTAAAGAAGTGACAATTAGAGCACCCGTAACGGCTACACTAGCCAGGTGTAACCTGCATCCTATGCAGGTAAGGGCGTAGTTGGATTGCGGGAGAATGATCCTTTACTTCCCGTTCTCCCTAAAATATTTATTTACTTACTGATTGCGGGAGTGGGGGGGGGGGGGGGGGGGTTCCTCAGTAGCGAAGTGGTCAAGCCGTTAGTCTCGCGCTCTGAATGTCGTGGGTTGGCTCCCGGGCACGCCCTTCAGTTTACCAGTGCAATATTTACGAAGGTCCCTGAGGATAGTCGCCGGAGTGACGGAGTTCGTTCAGGGCGCTCGCGGCAGGCGGCTTGTCGTTCTGCCGAGAGAGACAGAGCCATACGGGTTAAAACCCGATGCAATAAAATCGATCGTTTTGACATCAACCTTTAACTGTAGCATCTAGAAAGCTCACCAAACTGTCAATGTTTCCAGTGTCGTCCAAGTTGCGGACAGGTGGGCTACAAGAGCCGAATACTGAGCTGTGTGTGGCAATCCTCAGGAGAACCGGCGGGGCCACGCTGTGATCTGGCCAGCCAGCCAGAAGCAATCAAGCCATGCCAAACAAGACCTTGTCCTTTGGGTTTGTATTTTCTTTTGTGTTTATGTTTATGAAAATGCATGTAATATAAAAGTAAAGTCGGGAGATGTGAACCAGCGTCACTGCACACGGTTATAAACCATAAGTGCACTGCCACCAGTACGGACAGCTGATAAGAAACTGTCCGCCTTCGTCGCCGTCCGCACGCAACTACGTAGCTACAGCGACGTTCCTCAATTTACCCTAGAGTGTTAACTCTGGTACCCATTACACAGAGGCTGGGGGAACGCCGGTAACAGTCCAGTGGGCCGTAAGCTGCAGCGAGTGGCAGCCGGATTTGAAAGCAAGTCTTCTATCGACTGCGCTAACGCAGCACCCTCATGTAACATTTGACTATATAAATGCGTGATCCTCACCGCACGGCCTACCAAGTGACGATTAGTCTATAAAATTTAGGTCTAGGCCTGTATGCCAAATACGAAGGCATTGAAAAGGGTCTTTTACATTGCTTACTTATTTGACTACATTATGGCGCCGAAGCTTGGGCTGAGACTCGCCCTCCCATCCTGTCAAAAAACTATATCCGGTGCACCTCCACTCCCCCCCCCCCCCACCCACCCACCTAAACACGCACAAACGTACACATAATTGCATACACACAGCATTTATAGACGTTATCTTTTCAAAAATGTGTTTATATATTTCATGTTATACAGTAATGTATTTTTATTCATATGAATTTAGGAAACAAATACTTAAAAAGGGAACGTCTATACATGGTTGGGAAAGTTGGGAAGGGGCACTTAGCTGACTTGCAAATTGTATTGCAGGTGGAGTGCCTCAGTCTTCCCTACATATATGTGTGGGGGGGGGGGGGGGGGGAGGTGCTCAAGGTGTTGGTGCCTCCAAGTTCCGGCTCCCTTGGTATCATAAAGATACACTGTTATCTCTGTTTTATCTGAAGTAATTTTAAGTTTCTTTAATTTACTGGATAGGTGTTTTAAATTCACTATCTTATACAACGACCTTACGACAAGATTCGGAATCGCTACCCGACCACTTAAATTACTTTTCGTAACTTTTTTCAGAGAGACAATAACAGAGACGTAGACATAAAGAAAATCATTGAGATGGCTCATATTTTTTTTATACATATTTTCGTGGGGGGGTGGGGGGGGGGGGGAAGGGGGCGTACTTTTCAAGTTGTCCAAGCCACCAGGTTTTCCGCGCCCTATTTCTAAACATAGCTAGGCAGGTGGCATATTTTTTTTACACATGGGAGGAAAGAGGGAAAGGGGGGGGGCGTGGCACGATACCACATACAATTAAGGTGAAGTGTGCTCAAAATGACCTTAACACCCTAGGTTCCAGTGCCCTTGATTGCAATTAATCTTTTTATAGACCTTTTTTTCTTAATCCTAATCAAATTGTTATACAGTAAAATTTCGGAACCTCAAACGTGTAAACCGTATTTTTGCTTCTTAGCATTCACTAGCTGTAAACTCCTACAGACATTTCAGTTTGCTCGTTAACTTCTGGACTTTTGTCTTAACCCAGAACTTCAGTTTTGCTGACTGAATTTTCACACCACTAGGACATCACACTGAGCGATAAACACCCGGTGACACAAAGTGCCACTATTCGGTTGAGAATCGCCCATGGAGAGGTCCTAGAAACCCAGTTCAACCGTTAGGTTCTATTAGGCCACCTGGCAACAGCCAGGGTGAGGGCTTTAAAATAATGAAAAATCGCCCCTACAAATGCACATGCATTTAACAGATATGGCTTATTTACAGGCAAACTTGCGGTTCCCTCCTCTCAGGCAGATGCACTCAGATTCTGAAAGATACACCCAAATTAGTCGCATCCTAAAATATGCTTGTTGGAGATTGTGAGTCTATTTTTTGTTCTACGAATTGAAGCCCCAGAACCCACACGGGAGGTAAACCGTACAATTAAAAGGATATATTGACTTTTTCAAAAAAATTATGATAACTTCCCTTTAATTTCATTCATGGTCAATAATTCTTCTTCTTTTTCAGCTTTTCTATCCCCCAATGGAGCACAGGCCCTCAACCAACCCACGTCAAGTCGTTTTATCCTTCGTCATTGCATAGAGCTCTCCCCATGTCCTTCCTATGTCCTCCCCATGTTTCTAACTTCATTCTCCAGCTCTCTTCTTCATGTATGTTTTTAAACCTTCCTTTATTCCTATGCCCCTGTGGGTTCCAATGCAAAAACATTCTGGTTAAGCTGTTCTCCTGTTTTCTCAGTGTGTGTCCAGTCCAGCGCCAGCGTCTTTTCCTCACCTCTTGTTCCACCGGAGCCTGTTTAGTTCTCTCAAAAAGTTCTACATTAGTTATTCTATCGTACCATTTAATTCAGCGGCGTCCGTGGCTAAGGCGTTGCGAGTCCGACTCGTAAGCCAGCATACAGCGACCGAAACCCACTGCTGGCTGCGTGGATTTTTGTCGTGGTATGGGACGTCGCAGGTCGACCCAGCCTAAAATGGGTACCAGGTTGGGCTGTCCTGGGAAAGTAAAGACAGCCAGCGTAATGCTGACCACATTACCCACAGTGCTGATGGTCTGCAAAAATATGGGACGCTCTGCCCTCATGCCCGATGCGCCGAAAGGTGTGAAAAGGGATCTTTACTTTTTTTAACCATTTAATTCCCTCTATTCTGCGCAAGCGAGAGTTAATGAATGTCTGTAATTGCCTTAGTTGTTCTCCATGTTTCCGACCCATACAAAAGTACTGATTTGACATATCTCTGTAATTATCAGTTTTATTTCTTCCCCAGAATGCACAGATTCGTCCAGATACTGCAGTCTGACCAAAATGCTCAAGTTGTGTAGATATCATAATTTTAAGGCGCAATGCTGTCAGACTTGTAATGCACATCCCAAGGTGCCAGTTTACAATTTTTCTCCAGTTATTGTCTGATTTTTAGCAGAAGGCGAAATTGTAACGGAAGGCATGGTACCAGGAAGGAGGGGCAGAGGTAGACCGACACGAAGATGGGCACAGGATATAAGTGACTCCTTGAGTGTGAAAGTGCATGAGGCGGGAGAACTGGCGAGAGACTGAGTTTCTTTCAGGCAGACTGTGATGAGAGCGACGTTCTGCAAACGACCTGCTACATGATAATAATATTGTCTGATACAGAATTGTGCTGGTTACGAACTCTCTGTCACTGTGTCGTGTTTATAATTAATTATTCATGCATTGCACATTCTAGCCTAGTCAGTAATGCCCCTATGAAAAGTAAAATGTCATAAGAATTACTTTTCTGTCTGTGTGGAATTTCTTTACTAACACGACAATGGGATAGTCTAATAAAATATACATATTTATTACTTTAAATGGGACTGCGTGGTCTCGAGGCATGGCGTCTGCCTTGAGTTCTGGAGGTTCCGGGTTCAATCCCTGGTGAAGGCTGGGATTTTTCACATGGATTTCTAGTAATTTGCTCTTGTCTCTGGGTAGTAAGATTAGAGGCCCATGTGTATTGTTCCGCACGTCATAAATCCCTTGGCAGTTAGAATTCGAAAGGAGTAGCATAAATTTGGAGTTAAAAATCGACCCAAAGTATTTCAGGATCTTCACCGGTGCTACGGAGTTTGCGCAATGCGCTGAGATTCTTCGGACTTAGGCTTGGGTCAGAAGTAGAACGGAGCACGTATGGTTACTACCCTTGAACCACGAAGTTCACCAATTTAAACCTAAACTACTTTAAAGGACTCATTACATTTTAATTAAGGGGGGGGGGGGGGGGGGGTGTCCCGTGGCGAATTAGTCAAGCCGTTTGCCTCGCACTCTAGCACCTTTGTGTAAGTTTTATAAACTGCGTCGTTCGGTTGACGAAATTAACGGGGGTTTTTTTTTTTTTACCTAGTGATCGTTGCTTACGCTACAAAGTTCGTGCTTTGTACGGCGGGTTTGGCAGACGCAAGCCCTTCAGCGGAGACAGACTGGATCATACGGGATACTAACCAGTGCAATGAAGTGAATACTGTCGACTCTAATAAGCTTCTTAACTTCAAATAACTATCCACTAATTGTGTGCGTGTGCATGTTCGTGTGTGTGTGTATGTGTGTGTCCGTCCATCCGTCACTATCGCCTCAAGGTAAGGCTTACACCGCCATTGTAAAGTTCTTCGATTTTACAAATTTGACGCCTCGACATATGGTGTTGCGTGGTCATTTCTTTCTCTTTGTTTTTCTTTTTTATATAAAATCAGTGTTGGTTGGTGTTCATTTCGGCTGCTTTTATATAGACCCATCAGTCTTGTATTCAGCCGCTAAATGATGCTAAAGAAAACTAAAATGGGACAGAATTCAGAAAACGGGTCTTCTGGTGGAACTGTAGATTAGTTAGACTAAAACTAAAATATGGAATGTTGAATTAGGATTCGACAACATAGCACTTAAGACACTCACATAAGAGCTCTGTCCCCATCTTCAGCAGTAAACGAAGAGTTACAATTCCTATTGCACCAGTAACTGTCTGACTGTATCCATCTCTCCTTTCCTTTGAGTGTTCAGTATCGGCCAGATCCCCTAGTAACTCCTCGCAGCGTCTTCCTCCTCGGACCGTAATGATCTATAAGCGCTTCCGCACTGTTCACTCGCCCCCAGGGTGCACTCACAACTTCTAACTTGTCATACATCAGTTCACCACCAAGTGGTGCATAACTGGCTAGTTTATCTGCCTGCTCATTTCCCAACACACCGGCGTGACCTGGAGAAAATATCCAAAGGAGGCTAACTACCCGGGACCTCTAAAGTGATGCTTGCCACTCTGCACGGAGCATACCTGTCTTCACCTTTTTCAACATGCTATGTGAGTCGGTTACAATAACTAACATATGGACAAAACACAATAAAAAAATATCTTAAACTTTAAAGCAAGATGAGAAAATGAAGAATGTTTCTAACTTAAAAATAAAGTTACATCAGAGATTCTGACAAAGATGTAAAAGCACAAATGATCAAAGCAAACAATCAAAGCAAACAAAACATTTACTGTACTCAACAATAGATGGATGTCAAATGGACTTATTTTGAGAATGAAACTCACAAAATGACTGAACGAGTGAATGAATAAATGGATTGAAGAATGAATGAAAGAATGAATTAATGATTAAATAAATAACTGTCATTCTAATCGGGCTGGAAACATTCGCTTTGAGCTCTATCTTCTTCTTTAAAAAAAAAAAAAAAAACGTCCTCATGCTAACAGTGCAAGTTCAAATCTGATGTAAAGTCCCCTTGTTTTTCTTCAGTGTTTGCTATCGTCCAGAACATATGTTCCACTCCAGGGGAATCAATCATTAGAGGAGTGGAAACTCTGATTTGATACACTGTTCACTTGATTACAGAGTCACCAGTCAGCACAACGTCCGCTAATACTCAGTACATACAACAACAATATCATAAGAGTACTTCAATGTAACAGTGAGTGCTGATAAATGACAGCAGGTATGAATGCCTTGTGAATGTCTTACGTATCAACAGTGATATCAAAAGGATAACGAAAATGGCCTGTATTCTATTCTAGTATCCACACGATCACTTCTAGAATCCTTGTCATTACAAGTGATAAGATTATCAGACATAAATAGTTATAGAGTTATTATGTAAATTGCTTGCATTATTGTTTTTGGTTATCACTCATATTTACTCCTAAACATGGCATACTGAAAAGCTGGTTGTAACAGCATACCCAAAGAATGGAACTTTTGAACTAAATATTGTTGTCCCAAACCGTATGTTGAATGACAACCCACCATGTATGACCACATCTGAGTTCGAATAAAACTCGTGCAATGCCATATTACAACAACAACAACAACATCTCCTTGAACATGCATATACTGAAGGCAGACTTACCAGCAGTGAAAAGCAGCGAGGAAATTGTGACGGGAAAAAATCTGAAGACATACCTTGGAGTGAGGTTTGATCGCAGCATATCCTTCAAAGAAAATGTTGACCATGTCATAACAAAAGCACGCAAAGGCCTGTCAGTAATGAGGGTCCTGGCCGCCGCTAACACTGAACAGAGACTGCTTCTGCTTCTGTTCCAGGTACTTGCCATCCTCACCGTCAGCCATACTCAGACTTAAAGGCTTGAGAAGGTGCAAAATGATGTAATGCGCATTATTCTAGGGTGCACTGGAGACACCTCTTGTGTAGCAATGAGGTACCTTCTTGACTTCCCTACCATGAACTACAGGATTAGGATCTGGAGGGCTCGTGCATACCTCAAGAAAAGCTCAGATCTGAAGCACCCTTTGCACCACATGCTCTTCAAGAAAAAGGGCAATAGGCTTAAAAGGGGCAAATCATGGCTGGGTAGGGCAGAGGATGACATCATTCAGGTTTGCAGCCTTACAGACATCCATCCAGGTGAGGAGTGGATGCCAGCGTCTAAAGCGCCCAATCTCACATTCTCCTGTGTCGTGACGCTTGATAGGAATTGTCGGGAGTAGAATCCAGCCGCTGTCAGTGCCGAGGTATGCGCGCTTATCAGAGACAAGTCAGATGAGACAGATGTGGTGATCTTCACAGACAGGTCCGTTATATGAGAACATAAGAGTGCATGCGCATTTACAGCTCGCTCTTAATGCAGAATAGTTCAGGAAGCCAACGGTGCCTTTTCCATGACCACTAGCAGAATGACGATGGAGGTGATGGCGGTTACACAGGCTTTCATGTGGCTGGGATCACAGGACTATTCCTGCGTGTGTGTGCTGAGTAATTCTTTGAGCATGATCCGGCGGGTCGAAGCAGGCTGGTTGCGCAGTCAGTGGTTTGAGTCGTTGCAAAATTCTCCTGTGTGTGCAGTTACTTTCATATTCGTCCCAGGGTATGCAGGCGTTGTTCGTAATGAGAGAGCTGATAGACTGGCAGGTGCTGCATTAATTGAAGATGGCCGGCCCATTGATCACGCAGACATTATCATTGCCCTTAGACAGATAGGAAGTTCTGAGCATTTTGGAAGCAACTTATCCATATCACTGCTAAGAATACACGAATTGGGAGTAAAGATCGGCACAGCCAAGCATGAGATGCACACCGGACGTCCCAAATATACATCTCATATTTTCCGAGATTTCTAAATGATAAACAGATCCTTTGTGTGTATGGGAATCACACTAGACTTCTGCGCTCGCTTTACGGCTTTCAGTGAGCTTGTGGGGTACACACGAGACGAAACAATTCAATAGCTCTTGCAGGTTATTTCAGAATGGCATGACTTACACAGGAGTTGAGAGTGTGAAAAATGCAAACGCTGGGTGACAGGAGTTGAGAGTGTGAAAAATGCAAATATATATATATATATATATATATATATATATATATATATATATATATATATATATATATATATATATATATATATATATATATCTTCTCCGGCACTTGAAGCTTTGCAGATTCACTGTTGGAGATATCACCCATCCCAATTCGTCTGACTGACTGGGCCTCTTTTTCCAACTGGTGACTCCAAGCGTTTTTAGACTAACATGTACATTGTCCCTCTGTCGGGGTCTTGGTCTGCCTCGTGGTCTCTTCGTATTCAACTCTTTCGTGCACGCAGTATTTGTTTCTCTTATATGCGCTCTTATGCCCGCCTATTGCAGTCTGTGGCAGTTAAAACAATTTAATGGTGATTTAAACAGATTTTGAATTTCATTTTTGCTTTTTTGCTTTTCATTTTCTTGTGAAATAATTTATACAAACAAAACTGTTGTCATGGGTTTGTAATAAGGCTTGGATGTTAATTAGAAAACATTAAATATTTAAAAAACAAAACAAATTAAGAAATCCATTTGAAGAAAAACCATTATGTTCAGTATTATATAATGAGAAACAATTTCCCACGTATTACACTGTAATCCCAGACATCAACTAAATAACTAGAAATTAGAATACCCACTACATAGCTCAACAATGTAAATGAATAGCTACACCAAGATTCACGCCTGCCGACACTAAAAAGATTACAGATTTGGTTTCAGAGAATAGTCAACTTCTAAGCCACAACGGCTCAAGTTTCCACTAACTGATATTTTATCAGATATTTTTATGGGGAAGTACGTAGAGCACAACGTAGATAAAGAACAAAACACAAAGATAGCTCTACAACAGCACGATGTGTCTATCGGCAAGGCTGCCAGAAGAGCAAGAAGCAGAGCCTTATTTCTCCCCCAACACTCAAAGCGGTAAGAAGAGGTCAAGAAGAAGGTGTTAATTTATATGTACTAGCGTGGGTGCCGTGATAGCACGGTTCTTACACTTTTGCCTGTCGGACTTGCGGCCATACGTTCAGTGTCACTCCCAGGAGGGAATCTTTGTTTCATTGGCCGGGGCTGGACCTTACAGCCTAAAATGGCTACCAGGATATTGACAGGAAAGTATAGGCGGTCGACATGATATTATTGAGCCTATCACCCACTGAGCTGTAAAAACATACTGAATTATCCCCTTAAACCCTGTTCACTTCAAGGCTTTCAAGGGATCCGTGACTTGACTTTTTATAATAGCCTTCACTTGAGCTTAAAAATTAGGCCCGCGTTTTACAGCCAAACACTTGTAGGTTAACATTTACATTCAAGTCCTTACTTTGTTGGATTTCCAGCTTGTTGTCGTTTTTATGCTTTCATTACAAATGTCTTTTTAGATATAAAATTAAGATGCCGCAGTGTTGTGGAAAATTGGATTCAGTTTGTGTCTACACTAAAAAAAAATCCTTATAAATTGATGTATTTCCTCTGAACAACCACGCTTGACTGGGTTTAACCAGTGAACCTTCAAATGTACATAAGGCTTATTGGAAGTTAACGTAAATGATGTCTATTCATACGCTGATGAATATTTACTAATGTTTTGTCCCCTGTCCAACAGGTGCTGATGTGTGTCTAAATATAACGTATGACCTTGCTGGGATGGGAAACCAATCATCCTTTAAAAAAAGGGGGAGCCAAGAAATCTTTTGAGAAGTAAAGGCGTGTACTGCAACATGGAGTGTCTTTTGGTGTTAAAACATGTGTATCTAGCACCATATACTGAGTATGTCTCAGAGTGGACAAATGGGTCTTTACTTACTAATACATAGACGTAAGTTGTGAACTGTCCCCTGCTAAATTACTGTTCCCTCTGATAAGGTTTATAGAGTCTGCGAAGGAAATATTTTTAAGAATCTATACTGGACAGATTGCTTGTTTCTGTGAAAAGAAAAAAAAAGTAATGTTCGTCTTCAACCAGCTTCTACAAGCTTTTTATTATAATTACCGTCTTTATAGTGTAATCTTTGATGATGATGTTGTTTCTTTAGGTCTTTTTTTTTTTTTTTTTGGGGGGGGGGGGGGGGGGGGTATTTCTGCTTTTTTATCGTTTATTTCTTCTTCTTCTTCTTACATCCTTCTGTCAGAAAACTTATATCAGGAGTCCAGTAGCTTTTACGAAAACTACAGTGCAGTCCACAATTCCCCGTGTACCATAAAGTTTTGACTTCATTGTGCTTGGAACTGGCCAGATTAGTCTCTGTTGGAAGCATACAGTTGACGGTGTGGAAGCAGTTGCTCCGCATTTTCTGGTGCCAAGGTACAGCGACACGTCTCTGTATTTCCTACACCGAAAAGTTTGAACATACGTTGACAAAGTCTGTTGTGCCCTGTCCTTAGTCTGATAATAATACACTGCCCCTTTCTATAAGGACGAAGGAAGCGAGTCTTGAGGAGAGAATTTGGTGTGTGCATCCAGCCACCTTTTTTGGATACTAGATAGTAATAATGTCTTAGTTTCTTGGTAGATTACGTCACTCTTTGGCTGTACCATGTCACTGCCGCTTCTGGCTAATCTGTCGCCTGCTTCATTGCCTTCGAAGCCTTGGTGACCTGTAATCCTCTGCAGTACAGACTATTCTACTGGAGAGCCTAACTGAATCAGCTGTTGCGTCAAGTCGGTAAACTGTGTGTCTTTTGCCATTTGATTCTGTGTGAAAGTTGTGTCTCTTAATGTCAAACTGGATGCTTCTCTTCCGTGTTTAAGACAGATTTCTGTGGGTTGAAACTTATGTCGGTCACATAGGGAAAGTTGGTTTCGTTTTCAGTAAAAACTAGTCCCTACCAGAACACGTGTGCTGGGGTACTTGTTCTGATCGGCCACGCCTACCGCAACGCCGTCGCTCTTTCGGCTGCCTCGGGTATACTGGAAACCCCACTCATGGTGGGGTTACTGAAGAGAAAAAAGGCAGACAGCGAGTAACGGGTAAGGTCAGGAGATGGACAATGCCTCTTTGAGACAGTGTAAAATCAGAGACATAACGGACGAACCAAAAATGTACTTAATTTTCGAAAGGTCACACATTAAGCACATAGATCTGTCTCAGGTTCGGCGCCTCTGTCTAATCATCATTCAAACATCATTTAAAACAGTTTTGAAGAGATATTGCAGCCATTCTTCGTGGTGGGACAATTCTTTTCCTCCTAAGTACTGATTCAAAAATCGATGGTACGGCAAATCATGTATCATCATCATGTGCCCTGCGAACTGGCGTAGGCATTCATGCGTCTCCACAGATCACGATTCGTGGTTGCCTGAAACAGCTCCCTTGATGATATCCCTCCATGCCATCGTAACAGCCCCTCTAGCATCGTTTTCCTTGGTCTGCATCTACCCCATTATTTACTGATTTTTCCAGTTGTCACGATGTTCTCGACTGTCTCTCTTAAAGAAAATGGAGTAAACCCATTGATTTTTATCGTGCGCCACAAATGTTTTAAGGTGCAGATGCTAACCTTTCCAGTAGTACACTGGTTGTATACACGTCGTAGTCCAGACAGCCAAGGTTTTTTTTTTTTTTTTTTCTAGGACATAGCCTAAGTTACGCGATTTTATATAATTTTGTTCGTAACTGTAACACTGTCTATTTACTTCCTGTGTTGATGAAGGTTTTCGAACCGCAACTTTCACTTGTCGTTTATGGTTGTAATAATGCCAATCTGACTAGTTTTACCTTTTGTTGGATTTAAAATCTTTCTGTGATATCTTCCTTCCTCTCATACTGGATCAACACATTCATACACCCTTACACACGTTGTCTCATCTAACAGTGTATCTTCAATAAATCACATACATTCCTCTGAATAACTGATTTATTTATTACGAGTGTTACTACCGCTGTTACTATAGTCAAAAAAATCCACTCGTTTGTTGCAACCTACGCCTGCATGTAGGAAACATTTTGTCTGCATAAGCTTTTGTAATCCTGAAGTACTGAAGCTTGGATTCCGCTCAGTCCACGTTATAATGTCCCAGTACTAGAAAGAGAACATACACACCTAAACTGAAACACGTCATTACCAACAGTCTGACCATGTCTGTTTCGTATTATCAGGGCTTTTTTTATATTTTTTTTTACTTTTCCTGACGGTTTACAACGGTGGGCAGTACCGGTACCTTTAAAAGGCATCCTTGTTAGCACTGTTGTAATAGAGACTATGGTTCGCAAGGACACCTTTTTTTTAGACACCTTGTAATGAATATCGGCACTTTTTTTTTTCTCGACAAAGCCCTGTCTACTATATGCATAATTATGCTTATGTAATTCCTCGTCACAGCAGGGCACAAATACAGAGCATAAACAGACAGGCTTTATTATATATACCTTATATGAGAAAGCCTACTGATCTTGTGATTACCTGGCCAATATCCTCATGCCCAGCAATCCAAAATTGACAAGTTCCCAAACCTGAACATGTTTATGTTTATTCGTTCCGACAGAGTCAGACATGAAGGTCGGGGTGGGAGTGAGGGGAGGGTGAAGGAGGGGCAACAGCTGTAACAAATCAGTTAAAACGACCTTTGCAGCATTCAGTCAAAATATTCAGTAGCATATAAGAGGAATCATTGTAGGCTGTTTCCCACCCATTTGTCAAATGCTGGCATACTAAACCACGCATTCATACCAAGGTCATGCTGGTGACACCGTGAAATCAAATGTTTTCCAAACAATAAATAGATACAGAAATGTTCGTTTATACAGCAAATCGGTCATTGCCCTAATGTTGATAATAGACACCTAAGAAAATCATCGAATTGATACATGAACCACATGACTTCTAGAGAGGGTTTCAATTGTATTTATTGTAAAAGAAAAATGTATTGCTCTTTGTGTCAATGGTTGCTTATATAGTAATGTTTATAAAACTACGGGGTACTTACTTTCCATGATGACAGACTGTGCAATACACCAATAACATATTTTGAAAAGTGTTAAAAATATATTTAAAAAAGAAACACAAGAACCCAGTTGGGTCTATTATCTATTTAGACAAAAATTTAATATGTGCAGGACATCAGGATCCTCTCTTGTGAGTGGTCAAACGTCACAAGTTAGCTTGGTTTGGGCACTTGGTAAGACATGATTCGATTGCAGAGACTACTTCAATGAACACTAGAGAGTAGTTTAAGAAGACGAACGCAAACAATCTGGAATGACAACGTCAATAAATTGACAAGACTAGGTTACCATTCACTTATTCACCAAGATGAAGACAGAGAAAGATGGCAGGTTTTGTGCACTAGTGCTTCCATCAAAACACCTCCACCACCCTAAAGGGACAACGGTTATGTTATGTTTATGTTATTATCTATTAATGAGTGGAAGAAATCTGTTTTTTAAGTCCACATTTGTTGATGAGTAGGAACCCTCGACCGACCCGGGGTCGATTTCCGATTAGAAAGAGACCTTTCTCGTTGCTTTGGACAGTGGTAAGAGTGTTGCATCTCCCAGAGGGGAGCCAAGTCTCGCCGCCTAATATGCCCACTTACTGCAGTGGATACACATGGTTATTGAAGGGAAACGTCTTTATCAGGAATACACATATAGATGCTACATAAATGTAAATATAAGTAATGGAGCATTTTCAAGGCTTTATGCTCACTGTGCATATGTTTCTAGCAAATCATTGCAATGGACTGATCGGCTATAGATGGGTTTATGTCAACATCATACCGGCCGCCTTTACGTTCTTAAAACTGTGACTTTGTTAGTTCATTTCATGTTTTCTAGACGCTGCCTTCATTTGTCATTCTCGATTGTAAAAATGTGAATCTGATTTGTTCTACTTTTTGCTAGGTTTAATATCTTTCTACGATATAGTCCTCTTTTTCCCGATCAATACTTAAGTTCAAATCCATACGCCCTTTCACATTCCGCATCTTGCATTGTCTCTTCGATCAGTCATATAAAGTCTTCAGAATGTCTGCTTTACCCTTTAGGAGTGTTCCTACCACATTTGCTCAACTCAAAAACAATAAAAATTAACTCTTTTATTGCACCCTACACCTCCATATAACAAAATATAGGCCTATGTGTACATAAACTCTTGTAATGATGAAGAACTAATACTTGGATCGGTATCTGTGGCTGAGGCGTTGCGAACACGCTTCGTATTGCCGGGGTGTCGAGTTTGAACTCAATTGCGGATGATTTGTCTTGCGTTGGATTAGACAGTGGTACCGAGAACTGACCGTTCAATTGCAAACTACTGAACGTAATATTTGCCTAGAAAATTCACAACAGCGAAAAATTGATGAAGTTGGTTCTGTAACGTCCTGTAAAGGGTAGGCAATTACCTTTCAACTGCATAACTACATACTACATACCATTCCGAACGTAATCGTCCGCCAGTTATTTTTCGCGCAGTTCACAGCGCAAAGGAGGCAGAGCTTTAAAAAAACATCATGTCACATGAAATCTACAGCTTACATTGTCGCACCAAGCACTCGGCTAAGTAGCTGGGCAAAGAAACATTTTGATTTCCGGTCCAGTAATTGGACATTTTCATAGGGTGCCTATGACTAGGAAAAAAAACTAACTCTTTGTAGCGTCTGCGGTAATTTAGGCTCGAATTGTTCAGATTTTAGTTTTGTTCGGGATCATCGGTTCATGTTGACCCCCTCCCCTTTTCCCCCTCTGACACAATATGTGTGACGTTCCCCTTCCTCTATGCCTTTTTTAAAATCCAGCAAATCCTTTAACAAGAGAGTCACTGTGTCGTTGGCGGCTAGGCGCCCACCTTGGCGAAGACAATTTTCTTTAATGACCTTTACTCCCAGGTCGAACCAGCCTTGAGTAGATACCAGTTGCAGTCCCGGGAAGCAAACGAGGCCGGTGTGATGCTGACTACATCGCCCACCAAGTGCCCAGTGGTCTATAAAAATATATGACTGGTCCTATATTCCTAATACGCTTAAAGGCGTGGAAAAGGGACCTTATTCTTTCACATCCACTAATGGTTTCTTCAATTCCACTTTCTTTTCCCCTTATTCGTACGATTTTTTACCGAGTCGTAATTAAACTCATTCCATTTTAAAAAGCTTTTAGTTAAAGTTAGAAGTTGGCAACCTATTGCCCGCCGGTCAACACTGTTGAGCAATTTTACTGGTCCGAGAGGTTGGTGTAAAATTACCAGATAACCTGGCCCTTGAGCTCACAAAACAGCATTCAACATTCAACAAAAATATACGTCCGTATGCAGAAATATAACAACATCAAAATATTATTTTTTAAATTTATAACACCTAAACAATATCAACCAGAAATTGATGTCGCCACATCTTTGAGTCTGCTAGAGAAACGCGTATTGCACACGAACTATGACGTTAGAAAAAGAATGTCGGGCGGCGGGCTTTGATAATAATAGACAACAACAGTATTTTTTTTATTTCGGAGTATTTAGAAGAGCTTTAATTTGTTGAGTGTGCCCGATCAGAGATTTAATGAGGGATTATAATCTCAGATTGTCCCACACAAATATCGCGTTACGACGAAATTTGGGTGTTATGTTTACAAAAGATTTTATTCCGTATGGCCTGAGACCAGGTTGGTGGTTCTAAATTAGGTCATCAATGTTTGTACGTGAATAATTAAAATAGCACTACTTGCAGTTAAAGAGGGCCAGTGAGACAAAGTAACCAATGGGGTCCAGTGAGACAAAGTAACGACTTGGGTCGAGTGAGACAAAGTAACGACTGGGGTCCAGTGAGACAAAGTAACGACTGGGGTCCAGTGAGACAAAGTAACGACTCGGGTCCAGTGAGACAAAGAAACGACTGGGGTCCAGTGAGACAAAGTGACGACTGGGGTCCAGTGAGACAAAGTAACGACTGGGGTCGAGTGAGACAAAGTAACGACTGGGGTCGAGTGAGACAAAGTAACGACTGGGGTCCAGTGAGACAAAGTAACGACTGGGGTCCAGTGAGACAAAGTAACGACTCGGGTCCAGTGAGACAAAGTAATGACTGGGGTCGAGTGAGACAATGTAGCGACTGGGATCCAGTGAGACAAAGTAACGACTCCTAGTAAGTCTTTTTTTTTTTTTTACGACATGACTATCAATGGGTAGTTGCTCAGTTCTATTCTTATCCAAATTTAGGACCAAGAATCTATACTGGAAACAAAACGTTCAGGGAAATAAAAGTGTATCGTGTCAGTTGACGCCAACGCATGGTGAGTTGCATAGTACTGATAAGTTTATACAAAGTTTTTACATAATTTGTTTAGCTCTCATAAAGAATGAGGTAAAGGACCCTTTTCTATGCCTTTAAGCCTGTTGGGCATTTAGGGGTAGACTTATATTTTATAGACCAATCAGCACTTGATGTGCGATATGGTCAGCATCACACCGGCCGCCTTTACTTCCCAGGACTGCACCTGGTATCCACTCAGGGCTCTTTTTGAAAAAAATTAATGCTGTCCAAACCCCAGAAAAAATGTCCTGAAAGAGTTAAAATATGTCTAGCCCTATTTGCCTAAGGTGTGAAAAAAGGTCCTTTACTTATATAAACAAAAAAGACAGTTCTGGATAGATGAGAGGGGATGTAAAGAATAAATTAGAAACACACCATCTCAACGCCATATTATAAATAAACTGAAAAGGGGGCGGGGGTGGGGAGAGACCTTAAAAGCAAATATAGTAACTGTAATCAAAGACAAAACGAAGTTAAATTCTCCCACGGTATATCTGGGAAACTGGTCTTAGTACGCGAGCGGTAGAATAGTTTACACAAGTCATGTATTTCACGTTTCATTATAGCCAGGAAGAAATTCACTGAGCTTTAATGTGACCTCGTGACATAGCCGTAACAGAAGAAAATTAATAGAAGTTTTCGAGCCACGGTGAAGGGAATAGTTTAGACTATAAAAAGGGCAAAGAAAAGTAGAAGAAGTTAAAATACAGCATGACAAAGGGTGCATAAAGGAATACAAACTTGAAAATGGTTCTTGTAATTTCTTCAGATTACTCATTATTCGACGACCCGACGTCAAAAAATGTGTCATCTCTCTCTCTCTCCCTCCCTCCCCCCCCCTCTCTCTCTCTCTCTCTCTCTCTCTCTCTCTCTCTCTCTCTCTCTCTGTTTCTGTCTCTCTTTCATCTTTTTCTTTCTTTCTCCCTGACTCTCTGTCTCTCTATCTTGCTATCTCTCTCTCTCTCTCTTTGTCTCTCACTCTCTCCCTAAGTGTATGTGTGTGTGTGTGTGTGTGTGTGTGTGTGTGTGTGTGTGTGTGTGTGTCACTCTCTCAATTTTTTAATGATATTCTTTGTATAGTCAAACTAGTGATGAGTGATAAGTTAAAAAGTATGTCACAAATAGTTTTAAAAAAAAAAAACAGCAATTTGAAAACCGTTTATTCTTACACATACACTGCCCTTTTATTTTTCGACATAATTTCCACCAACATTTATGCATTCGTCCACTCGTTTCATCAGTCCTCCCAAACCTACAGTATAGAACTGCGTGCTTTGTTGTCACAGACCTCGGGGTGACCGTGATGGTTCGTGGCTCGTAACTGGGCCTATGACAGACAAACTAACCTTTAACACACACTGAACCCGAACGCACACAGAGCACACATGACAATCTTTATTGCGAGTACAGTCAATACAACAGACAGTTAACTTCCCGGTGTGTGGCCACCTATTGCCTGGACCCTCTGGCCGAACGAGCTTTACAGTCGCCTCGCTCCCCAATACGTTCCACAGGCAATCTCCGGTGCACAAACCACACTGGCACGGGATACGCTCTTACCTATCGACACACTGACCTAGCAAGATATCATAGCCTCTGTCTAGTGCAGGGTCCGTGTGACAAGGTTAGACATTCTCTCACAGAACATGTACCTAAACGATCTAACTGGTCAGAAGTAACTGGACACTGGTTACTTATTGTGGCACAACACAATACCTTGTACCAGTTATGAACACAGCACAAAAGACTATCCTATTCTAACAGAACACTGTAAATACTCTATGCAGTCACTAAAGAAATATCATATCTCCAATATACTATCACTGTCTCGCTAACACGTCGGCTCCGTCTGAACGCTGTACACTCAATCCCCTGTGTTCTTTCACCTCATGTCTTTTGACCCGTTCACCTGCTCAGTCCCCAAAGGGGTAATCGTGTTGCGAACTTGTCTGCAACAGAGTTCACTCTTTCTTGTCGTGGCCAAGTGGTTTCTACTGAGCGATAGTTTCACCGTGCAAACAGCACAGACTTGGCCAGTCACGGCACTGACCTTTGTGTAAACCCTAGGGTGTAACCTGAACACGGTACAACCTACGGTGTTGTCCATTCCGCCACTGACTGTACTCACAGGGTTGTGACATCTGTTTTCTAAACCACATTTTCACTTCAACCTCTGCATCATTCGCGAAATGTTTTCCGCCAAAGTGGGTTTTCTGTGGACTTAAAACCCCGTGAGCACTCCTGCTGCAGAGTCAATAGTCACTTGCCAGTCTAATCGTCTCTATCCGCTGCTCAGATGCGTCTGTTGCAGTCTCAACAGGACGACCAGATCAGACTTCATCAACAATCGTAGAGCGTCCCTGAGGAAAAAAAAAGTATACCCAGCTATGCGCCGCTTTACGATATACAAAATATCAGCATAAACAGGAAGCATTTCGTTACGAATGTCATTTGCAGGCAACCTTTTTGCTTCCCCCTCCCCCAACTCACTCCCCCCCCCTGCCCCCCCCCCCCCCCCCACGAATACAAAACGCACAACAGCACGTTTTTCTTAGAGGATACACTCCGTCATTTTGCGCACGAGCATGCGACATCTAGCGCTACCTAACGAACGGAAACATAAAGTTGGATGTTGCTGTCACCTAATGACACCTTCAGAAACCACTATCTACATTTTCCTGCTATCCCATAAACATTTGTGGCCTACTAATTGACTTTCCCTCGTAACTATGAGTCTATGTGTCTATATTTCCGCAAAACTGATTGACTGATTGATTTTTAACCTTACCAGGAGATTACACTAAGCGATAAACACCCGGTCGCACAGAGCCCCACCATTCCGATAAGGATCACTTTTGGAGAGTTCCCAGAAGCCCTGTTCAACCCATAGGTTGGGTTATATTAGGGCTCCTGTCTACAGCTGAGGTGTAGCCTTAAAATATCGAAAAATTGAGTCCCACATTGGGATTGAAGTGTCATAACAACCGCAACACTGACTGACTTTCTACCCCACCAGGACATCACACAAGCGATGAACACCCGATGACACAAAGTGCCACCATTTGGATGAGGATCACCGTGGAGAGTTCCCAGAACCCGCTTTCAGACAATTGGCTATATTTATAGCCTGCCTATATTGCGGCCCCTGGGAAAAACCAGGGTGGGGCCTCAAAGAACAAAAAATTTCGTCTTAAAAAGAACGCAAAAATAGCTATGCCGACCGCAAAACTGAAAACGGCGACACAATCCATAGCCTAGTTTACGTTCGCAAAATAATGTTCTCTAATATCTAATATTGCTTCAGGTTAGTGTTAGGTGGGCTAGGGTTGGGCTTAGGATTAGGGTTAAACCTACCCAAACCTTAACTTTAATCACAAACAGTATTAAATCATTTAAACAAATTTTGTGAACTTACACAAGCGACGGATTACTTTCCCCAAAGTCCACATTCAGAGTATTAACAACTTACAATAGATTGACTCCGTTGATATTCAGAGTTTGTTATTTATCTATAGCAAACAAACCTACGCACCCACTCTCACACACGTAAACGCGCGAGCACTCAAACACACACCATAAAATTAAACAATAATGTAAATGATTCTTGAGACCTTGGCTTAGAAAGCTGCTATTGAAAATGCACAAAGGCAAAATCCGGATAAGAAGGAAGAGGTCGTTCTAGACGTGACTACATTTCTTCATGCAATGACAATATGGTGGAGACTTAATAGAAAACCTACAAGAGGATTATAGTAGAGACTTACACAGTAACCATTCGGGTCAGATTATGGTAGAGTTACACAGTAAGCATACAGTCAGATTATAGTAGGGACTTACACAGTAAGCATACAGTGAGATTATAGTAGAGACTTATTCAGTAAACACACAGTTAGATTATGGTAGAGACATACACAGTAAGCATACAGTCAGATTATGGTAGAGACTTACATAGCAAGCATACAGTCAGATTATGGTAGAGACTTACACAGTAAGCATACAGTCAGATTATAGTAGAGACTTACACAGTAAGCATACAGTCAGATTATGGTAGAGATTTACACAGTAAGCATACAGTCAGATTATGGTAGAGATTTACACAGTAAGAATACAGATTATGGTAAAGAGTTACACAGTAAGCATACAGTCAGATTATGGTAGAGACTTACATACTAAGCATATATTCACAATATGGTAGAGATTTACACAGTAAGCATACAGTCAGATTACGGTAGAGACTTACACAGTAAGCATACAGTCAGATTATGGTAGAGATTTACACAATAAGCATACAGTTAGATTATGGTAGAGACTTACACAGTAAGCATACAGTCAAGTTATGGTAGAGACTTACACAGTAAGCATACAGTCAGATTATGGTAGAGATTTACACAGTAAGCATACAGTCATATTATGGTAGAGAGTTACACAGAAAGCATACAGTCAGATTATGGTAGAGATTTACACAGTAAGCATACAGTTAGATTATGGTAGAGATTTACACAGTAAGCATACAGTCAGATTGTGGTAGAGATTAACACAGTAAGCATACAGTCAGATTATAGTAGAGAGTTACACAGTAAGCATACAGTCAGATTATGGTAGATATTTACACAGTAAGCATACAGCCAGGTTATGGTAGAGACTTACACAGTAAGCACACAATCAGATTATGGTAGAGATTTACACAGTAAGCATGCAGTCAGACAATGGTAGAGACCTACACAGTAAGCATACAGCTAGATTATGGTAGAGATTTACACAGTAAGAATACAGTCAGATTATGGTAGAGAGTTACACAGTAAGCATACAGTCAGATTACGGTAGAGATTTACAAAGTAAGCATACAGTCAGATTATGGTAGAGATTAACACAATAAGCATAGAGTCAGATTATAGTAGAGAGTTACACAATAAGCATACAGCCAGATTATGGTAGATATATACACATTAAGCATACAGCCAGGTTATGGTAGAGACTTACACAATAAGTATACAGTCAGATTATGGTAGAGATTTACACAGTAAGCATATAGTCAGATTGTGGTAGAGATTTACACAGTAAGCATACAGTCAGATTATGGTAGAGATTTACACAGTAAACATACAGTCAGATTGTGGTACAGGTTTACACAGTAAGCATACAGTCAGATTATGGTAGAGATTCACACAGTAAGCATATAGTCAGATTATGGTAGAGATTTACACAGTAAGCATACAGTCAGATTATGGTAGAGATTTACACAGTAAGCATACAGTCAGATTGTGGTACAGGTTTACACAGTGAGCATACAGTCAGATTATGGTAGAGATTAACACAGTAAGCATACAGTCAGATTATAGTAGAGAGTTACACAGTAAACATACAGTCAGATTATGGTAGATATTTACACAGTAAGCATACAGCCAGGTTATGGTAGAGACTTACACAATAAGTATACAGTCAGATTATGGTAGAGATTTACACAGTAAGCATACAGTTAGATTATGGATGAGACTTACACAGTAAGCACACAATCAGATTATGGTAGAGATTTACACAGTAAGTATACAGTCAGATTATGGTAGAGATTTACACAGTAAGCATATAGTTAGATTGTGGTAGAGATTTACACAGTAAGCATACAGTCAGATTATAGTAGAGACTTACACAGTAAGCATACAGTCAGATTATGGTAGAGATTTACACAGTAAGCATACAGTCAGATTATGGTAGAGATTTACACAGTAAGAATACAGATTATGGTAAAGAGTTACACAGTAAGCATACAGTCAGATTATGGTAGAGACTTACATACTAAGCATATATTCAGAATATGGTAGAGATTTACACAGTAAGCATACAGTCAGATTACGGTAGAGACTTACACAGTAAGCATACAGTCAGATTATGGTAGAGATTTACACAATAAGCATACAGTTAGATTATGGTAGAGACTTACACAGTAAGCATACAGTCAAGTTATGGTAGAGACTTACACAGTAAGCATACAGTCAGATTATGGTAGAGATTTACACAGTAAGCATACAGTCATATTATGGTAGAGAATTACACAGAAAGCATACAGTCAGATTATGGTAGAGATTTACACAGTAAGCATACAGTTAGATTATGGTAGAGATTTACACAGTAAGCATACAGTCAGATTGTGGTAGAGATTAACACAGTAAGCATACAGTCAGATTATAGTAGAGAGTTACACAGTAAGCATACAGTCAGATTATGGTAGATATTTACACAGGAAGCATACAGCCAGGTTATGGTAGAGACTTACACAGTAAGCACACAATCAGATTATGGTAGAGATTTACACAGTAAGCATGCAGTCAGACAATGGTAGAGACCTACACAGTAAGCATACAGCTAGATTATGGTAGAGATTTACACAGTAAGAATACAGTCAGATTATGGTAGAGAGTTACACAGTAAGCATACAGTCAGATTACGGTAGAGATTTACAAAGTAAGCATACAGTCAGATTATGGTAGAGATTAACACAATAAGCATAGAGTCAGATTATAGTAGAGAGTTACACAATAAGCATACAGCCAGATTATGGTAGATATATACACAGTAAGCATACAGCCAGGTTATGGTAGAGACTTACACAATAAGTATACAGAGAGATTATGGTAGAGATTTACACAGTAAGCATATAGTCAGATTATGGTAGAGATTTACACAGTAAGCATACAGTCAGATTATGGTAGAGATTTACACAGTAAACATACAGTCAGATTGTGGTACAGGTTTACACAGTAAGCATACAGTCAGATTATGGTAGAGATTCACACAGTAAGCATATAGTCAGATTATGGTAGAGATTTACACAGTAAGCATACAGTCAGATTATGGTAGAGATTAACACAGTAAGCATACAGTCAGATTGTGGTACAGGTTTACACAGTGAGCATACAGTCAGATTATGGTAGAGATTAACACAGTAAGCATACAGTCAGATTATAGTAGAGAGTTACACAGTAAGCATACAGTCAGATTATGGTAGATATTTACACAGTAAGCATACAGCCAGGTTATGGTAGAGACTTACACAATAAGTATACAGTCAGATTATGGTAGAGATTTACACAGTAAGCATACAGTTAGATTATGGATGAGACTTACACAGTAAGCACACAATCAGATTATGGTAGAGATTTACACAGTAAGTATACAGTCAGATTATGGTAGAGATTTACACAGTAAGCATATAGTTAGATTGTGGTAGAGATTTACACAGTAAGCATACAGTCAGATTATGGTAGAGATTTACACAGTAAGCATACAGTCAGATTATGGTAGAGATTTACACAGTAAGCATACAGTCAGATTGTGGTAGAGATTTACACAGTAAGAATACAGTCAGATTATGGTAGAGATTTACACAGTAAGCATATAGTCAGATTATGGTAGAGATTGACACAGTAAGCATACAGTCAGATTATGGTAGAGATTTACACAGTAAGCATACGGTCAGATTGTGGTACATGTTTACACAGTAAGCATACAGTCAGATTATGGTAGAGATTTACACAGTAAGCATATAGTCAGATTATGGTAGAGATTTACACAGTAAGCATACAGTCAGATTATGGTAGAGATTTACACAGTAAGCATACAGTCAGATTATGGTAGAGATTTACACAGTAAGCATACAGTCAGATTATGGTAGATTTTTATACTGTAAGCATACAGTCAGATTATGGTAGAGATTTACACAGTAAGCATACAGTTAGTTTATGGTAGAGATTTACACAGTAAGCATACAGTTAGATTATGGTAGAGATTTACACAGTAAGCATACAGTCAGATCATGGTAAAGACTTAAGCATAAATAATGCAGGGAGATTGTAGTAGAGAATTAGGTGGCTGCGTGGTCACGAGTCATGGTGACCGCCTCTAGTGGTAAAGGTTCCTGGTTCAATCCCCGGTAAGGGCTAGGATTTTCTTGTGAACTTGGACTTCTAGTAATTCCCCCTGATCTCTGGGTAGTGGGATGAAACACCCGTGTGCATTGTTGCACAGGTATAAAAAATCCCATGCAGTTGGAAATCGAAAACAAGTAGCCTCACGGCGCTGCCCGGGATAAATTGAGAGTTAAAAATCTACCCAACGTGTTTCAGGATCCTCGCTGGTGCTATAGAGCATGTACATTGTACTGAGCTTGAGTTAGAAGAAGAACGGAGCTCTTATGGGTTACTACCCGTGTGCCATGATGTTGAATCGTGTTTCAAAATCATTAAACGGTAGATAATTACGTACAATTATTCTATCTATTGTCTTCTTCACTTTTACCGGGTTGCAGCCCAGTGTCGTGATTTAAAATATTTGTTTTGTGCCTCTTGCGTGATTTGAGTGACAGTTTTATGGATCTTCTGGCCGTATTCAGCTACTCCATCTATCCATTTTTTCCTGGGTCTTCCTCTGGCCTTTCTTCCCGATGTTCTACTGTAAAAGGCCTTATAGGCAATCTGATCCGGTTGCATTCTTACTAAATGGCCAAACCACTTCATTCTCTGTCTTTCAATATGTTCCATGCATGCTCTTGTTCCAACTTTGTCCCTAATGCTGACGTACAATTATCACAGGGAGATTTAGGTAACGAATTACACAGTGAGCAAACAGAAATATTCTGGTAGACAATTACGCAGAAATAATACAAGAACACGTGGTTGACACATACTCAAGAGGCACGAAAAGGAGCTAATATTAACATTTACTCATAAAACATGTAGAAAAGTTCAGGTTTAGATGTGTACAGTGCTAAAAATAGTTTTTGAAAACAGGTAAACCTAAGCAACATAAACAGGCAACATCAAAGCAAATATGTTAACTGGCTGATATGATGATGATGATGATGATGTTATGGTTATTGGTGGTGAGGTTTTGATTAACGTGTTTAGAAAACTAACATGAGCATGCTGTTGGCAATGGTCAGTTGACACCACAAAGCAGCCCTATTAGATTGGGAAAGATTTAGGGTTGGGATGGCATGCATAGGGCTAACGTTTTCTTTCTTCTCTACTGTTAGTGTATTACTAACAAGCTGTGCTGGCACAATGGTGGGTACGTTTGTTCACCATTAGAGTGGTTCGGGGAGTCACTGTAACGCAATGGCTAGATAGACTAGCTTACGGCCCGGTGGATATGTGTTCAGTTCTCCATTAAAGTGGTTTTTGAGATAGCGGTTCTGTCAATCTAGCATAAATGGTTACCATGAAATGTCATGGAAAGTAAGCATGATTTGTTTGGCACATTACTAATTGTCGTTTACAAATTCATTAGGCTCGTGATATATTGTACGCTTTTAAGACTCAAACATGCCATAAAAGTCTGTCCTTTTATTTACCGTGATTCAGGTTCGATGTTGTTTATTGACAATGGTGTTTTTAGCGCCACTTTTCTGGAATTGATCCACCTTCCTTTTTTACTGTTCATGAGCATCACTTGAGCTAATAAAAAGTTAACTGGTCGTCTCACCCCATTAGTCTTGATTTTGATGTTTTTTATGTCCTGCCTTTTAATATCTGGTCAGCTGTTCTTGTGTAGAAATTACCTTTAAACATTATCACCCGAACACAACGTGACTGACTGTGCTGTGTGGTCTTTTATAGGTGTGTGTGACAATAGATTAGATAGTTTGAAGTAACAAACACAAGGGACGTGCCCAAAGGAAGCTGACAGGTTAGCCCACGCCGCCGCATTTATATTAAACCACAGGTAAATAGTCTACATACAAGCTATGCAACAGGGGGCGACATTACACATGGGAAAGGCACTTAAAGGCTGGGAAAGGTGATGTGGTGAAATGAACTACCATTTTAGCTCCCTTCCCCCAGGCACTTGAATCGAGGGCCAAACACTGTTTGCATTAGTGACAGAGAGTACTGTACTGTAGAAACGACACTGCAGATTACATTCACTCGTCACCGGTTTTATTGAGCGATATCAAAGCGGGACTTGCGTATTCTCTTCAAGTTCGTAGTCTGATAAATAGAAATTAAAAACGCTCAGTGATAACTTATCATCTGTCAACATAAATATCATTATCCTAGTCAGCTGGCATATTCAAAAGTCAAGCTTGAACTTAATGACTATGAAGAACTTCGGATTCTTTTGCGGTTAAGGTCAGCTAGAGAGCAAGCGTGTTAAGGTTCAGTGTTATACATTAGGCTAGAGGTACGCTGTTAAGCTAACGCGGGTTGTTGCAGGTCCCAGGATTTCCACGACCTTGTGTGGATTTTTTATTTTAGCGTGACTTTCAGACGAGTGTGGACAAATTACCGCTAGTGGTTTGAGACGATGGAAGCCGCAACGTGGATATGGCGAGTGTTCGTAGTTACACTACTAGGTAAGTGCAGTATTCTATTGGTGTCTAATTTACCATAAAACTTGCTCATTATTTATCACCATGCTAACATGGCAGTTGCAAGTGGCTCAGTGACAAATGCTTGCCTGAAGACACTACGGTCTTGGTTTCGAATCCAAACCATGTCACGATGCATTTTTTTTACTCCCATGTCTCACCCGCATATAAAAGTACTGTGTGAAATATCAGGGAAAGTAAAAGCAGCCAGTCTGATGTTGTTCAAGTGCTAAATATTCTGTATAAATATGAATCTAGCCAGGACCACATGCTTATGAACCATTGGTGAGACAACTGACCTGTAATTTTACTCTGCTGAACTTATGCATAAATTATCCTCCAATTAACACCCCCTCTCCTCTTCCCTCTCCTCTCCACAATGCGGGTTCTATCTTACTGGCCACAGTGCCAATATGAGATCGTGGCAGAAATATACAGAGAAATGTACACGACGGTATGGCGGGAGCTGGTTGATGGCTTATGGGGAAAGGAATAAAGACGATACAGTGGCAGGAGGAGGGGGAGGAGATAGAGAATACAGTAGAGCCGACATATGTTCTGATTTCTTTTGTTGTCTTCTTCTTTCTTCTTTTTTCTTTCTTCTTCTTTTTCTTCTTCTTTTTTTCTTCTTTCTCTTCTTTTTCTTCTTCTTCTTCTTCTTCTTCTTCTTCTTCTTCTTCTTCTTCTTCTTCTTCTTCTTTTTCTTTTTTTTCACTGAATGTAATTGCAATAGACAGTTTTAGTTATTTGTCCATCTGTTTTGTGCGTTTGTGTGTGTGTGTGTGTGTGTGTGTGTGTGTGTGTGTGGCCTCTCAAGCAGATGCAGTCCGACTTTGAAGGAATCCTCCAATTTGTCGACCCCTAAGACATGCCTGTTGGTGAGGCAGTGGATCTGTTTTTGCCCCCCCCCCCCCCACACACACACACATGCACACACCACGGGCCCCTGAACCTACACGGGGATGTTCTAATTCCAGTTTCTGAAAAAGAAAGTATGTCAGCATCATAATAAAACAACGTGTTAAAAATTTCATGTTTATAATCACCAACATGATTTTCTTTAGCTATGTTCACAGTGTTTGCTCTTTAACTTTTGAGAACTTAGTAACGCACCATTGTGGGTGGGGGGTCTTTCAGCCTAGCGCTTAGCAGCTTTACACATTTATAGCCTCCAGGTTCCGGCGACGCTGCATGAATTGTCCTATAAGCCTAATGTTTGTGGGTCTGTAAAAACAACACTCGTCAAGCGTGTGCCCAAGCGCTTTGTCTGAAGACTGTTAGCACGTTGGAATAATTAGAGCCACAAATAACAGATTTCACAATTTATTGTCTGCTGGCATAACTCGCGGTACATCCTCAGATTGTACTGCAATAACGGAATTTTTACAAAAAAAATGAAGCAAATATGTTGACTGAAAATGCAATCGTCTTGGTCACAAAGGGAGAGGGCGTTGTAATCCCCTAGGGGAAGGGTGGGGTGAGGGGAGAGTCATCCGCCACATTTAAAATTTAACGGCCTGTTTATAGAATGTACCTGAAGAGATACAACGAAATATACGAGGCAATAAATTGTGCAGTCTAATGTCTGTGTCTCTTTGTTCAAATTTACAACAAGATAAGATCACTTTCATATTATCAAGTTGTGTTCAACATGGCACTGCATTACGGAGAGCAGTGGCTGTGAAGTGGCTAGCACTCTTACCTGTAGATCGGGTGGTTATGTCTTCGAATTCTGATTAAGACGCATCTTTTTTTTCTTTTTTTTTTAAGTCACCTGGGTTCCAAAGTTTGGTGAATAAATTATACATAAGTATGTAATTTGACAATCTTTTTGAGGCAAAGATAGTCGGCTTCGTGAAAACCAGACCGCAGATCGAGCGTCGATTGATTTAACACTGGAATGGCAGCATTTATCCAGCACTTCCCATGGTGAGAACAGAGTGCCCTTGATTTTATTGACCCCTCAAGTCTAGCTCTGTGACACAGATGAAATATATACACTTCTTCTTCTTCTTCACGTTCACCAGCTGTAAACTCTGGCGGAAGGTTCTGGTTGCTCATCCACTACTGAACTGCAGTCCTGCTCCAGAAGCTGAGTGTTGCGTGTGCATCAGTTTTACAGATCTCATTCTCTTGAATACACACTGTTGGTTCCTTGCCTCTCCGGCAGATGCACTCCGACTTCAAAGGAAGCTCCCCAATTAGTCGACTCTTACGACATGCTTTTGGGGAGGCAGTGGGTCTATTCTTGTTTTCCCCACAATGGGGCCCCGGAACCCACACGGGGGAAATATATACACTTAAAATATACGTTATTTCTTTTCTAGGCTATCCTCCGAATAACGGTCCTAAATTATCCTAAATTACTTCCGGCGGCTTAAATTGCGCGTTTCCGGTGACTTCCGCCACCGCCGAAAGTATCCCCCACGCTGCGTGAATTAGGGCTAAACTAGATGGCTGGGACTCATGAGCAGCAGCTACCGCATCTCCTTCAGCTTTCTTCATTTTATTTACTCGTGAGTCCCAGTCATCTAGTTTAGCCCCAATCCACGCCGCGTGAGTTGCGTGGGGATACCCTCGGCGGTGGCGGTAAAGTCCACGGAAGTTCGCAATTGACACGTGACTGAGGCCCTGCTAGGTAATATTTTCGGCCTCCATAATTTGGGACCGTTATTCGGAGGATAGCCCTTTTCTATGAGTTCCATATCACCATAAGGAATTGTTATTGTTACCTTTCATGGCGTAGATCATAGCTCACGTTTATAGTGCATTAATTCCTTCATCACTGCAGAGGAATTCTCCCACAGATAACCCAATCAGAATATCTTGAGGTAATCAACATTGCAACACCAATCATGATACGCAATGCTGATTTTCCTATTTTTTTGTCACTGACTGTAAGCTCCGGTGGAAAGTCCTGGTTGTTTGTCCATATGGACTTTGTTTTTGCACCAAGGTCTGAGTTTTGCGTGTCCATTCGTTTTACTGGCTTCTGTGTCTGTAGTTGGCTGTACCTTGCGGCTCGGGAGATACACTCCTTCTTTGAAGGAAGCCTCCAGTTAGCCGACTCCTACAACATGCTTGTTGGGGAGGCAGTAGGTCTAGTCTTGCCCCCTCCCTGCCCCCCCCCCACAATGGGGCCCTGAAACCCACACGGGGAGCATTGCCTGTCTATACCAGACTCATGTTATGAGAAGCTTTTTTACATTTTTGGTAATTTCCCTTAACAACGCCTGTTTGACCAGCTCGTCGGTGAACACAAGATGTCATGAGCACGTAAGTTCTCGAGGGAGGAAAGTCAACAGGGAGAAACGGCTTTCGGCAAAGGACCTGCTTTATAATGACAGTGAGCTCCCTGTTGACCTGCACTTTTTAATTTCCTACCAATTCCTTCATTCATTTATTTATTATCCTTTCGTGCCCTTATATGTCACACGGGACCCGCAGTCTATTCCTCCATTCCGTTCTATCTTTTGCAATCAGTTCAATATCATTGATCGAATCCAGTCCAGCAGCTTTGGCCTCTCTCCTCAACGTTCTGTTTAGGATTTCTTTTGGGCGTTCTCATCTCCTTAATTCTTGTATTTCCCATTGCAATGTCTGCTTGATGATTCTCTGCTTGTTTTTTTTCAGGGCGTGTCTAATGTAGCGCTTTCCGTGTCTTATAACTGTTAACACTAGTGGTTGCCCAGACATTTCTCTTATTTCTTCACTCCTATCGAATTCATCTAATTTTATTTTCATCAATTTCCTCATGCAATAGTTTTCGAATGCATTTAATTTACGTTTCATGTCTTCAGTGGTCCCCAACTCTTACTTGCATGTGTTTAAGTGAAATCAACATTAGGATTACAAATGCGGAACTTGGTTTTAAAACTATACACTTTAGAGTTTCATATTATCTTCAAACTATTCAAAGCTGCTGATGCCCTGCGACAATGTTTCATTCACTATTTTCCTTACTATCAAATTACTAACTAAATAAGTAAATTGATTTGTTACTTTAATTACTTTCGCCTATAGTTTTACATCTCTTGATCTGTTGTTGGTGTCTTCAGTATATTCGTACTAATTAAGAGAGAGTAAAAGTGCAGGCGAATCCTCTGAGTGTTTACTTGTGTCCTTGTTGTCTAAACACCCACCGGCTACTTTTACCATACCTGTAAGTAAAGTAAAGTAAAGTAAAGATCACTTTTCACGCCTTAGGCGCATTGGGTATATGGGAAGAGCGTCCAATATTTTTACAGACCAATCGGCACTGGATGGGTAATGTGGTCAGCATTACGCTGGTCGTCTTTACTTCGCCAGGACAGCCCATCCTGGTACCGATTTAAGGCTATGTCGACCTGCGACGCCCCATACCATGATAAAAATCCATGCAGCCAGCAGTGGGTTTGAATCGCGACACTTTGGATTACCACTCAGACTCGCAACGCCTAAGCCACGGACGCCGCTTACGATGCCTATGGCCTCCATTTATTTAATAAATATCCAGCAATCCAATTAAGCCAGCAATCTTTGCAAATTAAGACTCGTTAATCATAATACTATTTTTAAACGAAAAGAATAAGATTAAACACGTTTAAACTAACGTCGTAGTCATCATCATCATCTGTATCTTTTGCTGTCTTTTCTTCAATCGTATTATATGACACAGGAGATGTAGCTCATCATTTGTGTGAGTATTTTCTACTGCAATCCTGAAGAAGTCAGAAGTCTTAGAACAATCTCTATGCAAAAGTTAACACAATGAAGCATATCACAAAGATAATTGAACTAAGAATCATTATGCAAGTGGTTTGGATGTAAATACTGTGTGTGTGTGTGTGTGTGTGTGTGTGTCTCAATATATATATATATATATATATATATATATATATATATATATATATATATATATATATATATATATATATATATATATATATATATTATCTTTGTGATATGCTTCATTGTGTTAACTTTTGCATAGAGATTGTTCTAAGACTTCTGACTTCTTCAGGATTGCAGTAGAAAATACTCACACAAATGATGAGCTACATCTCCTGTGTCATATAATATGATTGAAGAAAAGACAGCAAAAGATACAGATGATGATGATGACGACGACGTTAGTTTAAACGTGTTTAATCTTATTCTTTTCGTTTAAAAATAGTATTATGATTAATGAGTCTTAATTTGCAAAGATGGCTGGCTTAATTTTCCATGTGCATTTTTATTTTGCTTAGCGGATATCCTTAAAGTAGACAGGATTTAACAGAGCAAGTGCTTTTGACAAAAATAGTGTCATCTGGGTTTAATTTGTTTCGTCTGCTTTTCCTCCCCTGAATATAAATCATTGCCTTGACACATACACAGGGTCTGATTTAGAGTTGATGAGGCCCTAAGGCAGTGGTTCTCAACCTATGGGTCGAACGACCCTTTCACAAGGGTCGCCTCAGACCATCGGAAAACACATCTTCACTGAAGTTCCGAAGTAGCAAGGAAAATAAATGTACGGCTGGGGGTCGCCGCAACATGAGGGACTGTATTAAATCGTGGCGGCATTGGGAAGTGCCACTGCCCTAAGGTAAATTAAATGTCCGATGGTTTTTGTTTTAAATTACGCCAGCCGATCTCAGAAAACCTCAAGATTTATACGCTTTTTAAATACATAAAGTGAAGGTTCCTTTTCCATGCCTTGAAGCGTATAGGGCACATGTAAGAGACATCTCCAGGCTAATATGCAATAACAGACAAATTATTACACTTTAAAGGTATAGGCGTTAAAAAGCTTTTGGATTTTGTTTTAATACAGTTCACTGGAGAGGTTGGTCAAACGGGTATATGTAAACCTATATTTTTAATAGACTAATCGGCACAAGATGGGTGATGTGGTCAGCATCACGCCGGCTGCCTTTACTTTCCGGGACTGCACCCGGTACCCACTTAAGGCTGAGTCTACCTAGGGGTCAAGATCTTTTTTTTTACAGTCCGGCTCCGCCAGGGAGCGAACCTACGACCTTCTGATCTGCCGCCACGCCACGGCGACCTCCCTTTTAAATATATGTATAACGTGAATATATTGTTGCTGAACTTTTAGTAATAGAAATAATACAGAATATGGGCAAAAATCACACAAATCAATAAATCCTGTAAAAGGATCTAAAAAAATATTACATTTAAAATATATTTATTATTATTATTTTTTAAAGAAAATTAAACGCAACATGACAACATGTGAGATGCGATTTTTTTTAATGCGCGGGAAAAACAAGAAGATACAGTCTCCAATGAAGAAACAAAAGCAAACGAAAGCACAGTACCGGTGAATGATTTCATAGAATACCAAGCAATCAAATGATTTGGTCGTCTGGTCAGAATGTAAAACAGTCAGCCAGCAGCAAGAGTGTACTACATGAGAACAGAAGTCTATAAAACAAGAGGCAGACCAAGAAAGGCATGGGTGGAGAGAGAAAGAGACGCCACAGAAAGGCAGTAGGAGATAACACCAGCTACGCAACTAACAGAAGACGTAAAACTACATATAATTCCTATCTGCGACACTTTGGGCCCTAAGCAGTAGGAAAAAATAAGAAGAAGTAAATTGCATTTGTGAGGGGGGGGGGGAAACTAATGAATTTGTTGAGGCCTCTGCAGATTGTGATGTCCTGAGCTGTAGCTTTTTAAGCGTATACCTAAACCCAGAACTGATTATACAGCTCAATTTTTCCTATAATGAGTTACAACCTGCAGTTAAATTTTCTCACGTCTGACTTCTGAAAGTTGTGTTACTTGATCTTCTTCACACTAGTGACGCCGTAGGCATAGAATGCTCGTCCCACATTCGTCTCGATCAATCGGCACTAGATTGGTGATATAGTAAAAATTACAACAAGCCGTTTCTATTTCCCAGGACATTTCCTGGTATCCATTTTGGCCAGGATCGAACTAGGAGTTCAGTATACAATAATAACAAATTCGCCTCGTTCTGCATTCTTCTTCTTCTTCTTCTTTGCGTTCACCAGCTGTAAACTCTAGCGGAAAGTTCTGGTTGTTCATCCACTTCTAGACTGCAGTCCTGTTCCAGAACCTGAGTATTGCTTGTGAATCCGTTTTACAGATCTGACTTATTTTCATGCAGACTGTTGGTTCCTTGCCTCTCAGGCAGATACACTCCTACTTTGAAGAAAGCTCCCATTTAGTCGACTCTTACGACATGCTTTTGGATAGGCAGTGGGTCTAGTCTTTTTTTCCCTATAACAGGGCCCTAGAACTCATCTCACAGGGAGTAGTGCATTCGCAGGTAAAATTCTTAGTCGTGGCATGTTAGTTCCTTAATTAATTCTCCTATACAGAACAATGTCATCTATGATAATGTTATACACGTTTTAGTTCTTAATTATTTGAAGAGACGTTTAATGTTGCATCATAGTTGTTGTTTAAGATATTATTTCTTGAGTCTTCTTCTTCTTCTTCTTCTTCTTCTTCTTCTTCTTCTTCTTCTTCTTCTTCTTCTTCTTCTTCTTCTTCTTCTTCTTCTTCTTCTTCTTCTTCTTCTTCTTCTTCTTCTTCTTCTTCTTCTTCTTCTTCTTCTTCTTCTTCTTCTTCTTCTTCTTCTTCTTCTTCTTCTTCTTCTTCTTCTTCTTCTTCTTCTTCTTCTTCTTCTTCTTCTTCTTCTTCTTCTTCTTCTTCTTCTTCTTCTTCTTCTTCACTTCCTCTTTTACCGCTGTGGGTGTCGAGAAGATATAAGGTTCTGTTTCTAGCTCTTCTGACCGCCTCAACCGTAGGCACGTCGTGCTGTTGTAGAGTTTCTCTGATGGTATCCTTCCATATTGTTCTTGGTCTACCTCGTGCTCTACGTCCTTCTTCTCTTTCCATGTATGCTTTGTATGGTATGGTGTCACAAGGCATTCTCTCTAAGAGGGCAAACCATTTCACTTGCTGTCTTCGTATGTAATTTAGAATTGGTTCAGTGCCGACATTTTCTCTTATGATCTCATTCCTGATCTTATCTCTTATTGTCACTCCTACAGCCCTTCTCAGACATCTCATTTCCATGGTTACTAAACTCAATGATATTTCTTGAGTAAAAATGCATATTTTACTTTTAGGTTATTTCTTGACTTCAAATTCTTTTGTTACAATATTGTGTCAGCTTTAATCCTTTTTTTAAACAAAGCCAAATACAAATATAAATACCTGAACGTCTACACAAAATGAGATGAATAAGAATTTAGACACCGGTTGTCTGCGTGCAAAATCTGGGATCTACATGCATGGACAGGGTTGATTTTGGTAGCTGTGAAATGTTCTTAACCTTTACATTGACCCTTGTAGAGTACTAGCCCATTTAACTACTGTAATAATAGTTAAGCGCCTTATCTCAAGCAGTGGCAGGAAACTCAGGTATGATCCAAGCCTCTTTAACGAGTAACAAAAGATTCGTCGATGAAAGCCAAACTGCAGTTAAACCTCCTTAACACACATTCTGAGGAACCCATAAAAAATGCTAGTTTTTTTTTTTTTTCAAATTTTTTCCCCCTAGACTTTAGCTAATACAGGTAATAAAATATATACAATTTCAATTCATGGTAACTGGGTGCTCGTTTAAACGAGTTCGTGTTAACGACGTTTTACTGTAAATATTGTAAAATAAAGTATATTACTACTGTCGTGGTATTTGGCTACATGAAATGTAGACATGCGAGAAAATTTGTAACATGTCTTATGCCAGGTGTAACGACAACTACCTGACCTTTTAATCAGGATAGAGAAACAAATGGCTGCATTCCTTGCATATGAGATGTATGAGACGCATCCTGGACGTATCAAGGAAGGATCTTATTACAAACATAAAAGTGTTTGAAACAGCAATTATTGTCACACTGCTTTATCTCCTCAACTTTTTAAGGGGTTAGGAAATTATAGGGAAGAGAAAAAGTTGGTAAGAAAAAACAAACAGTTTATGTTAGCTTTACAAAATCTTGCCTTCATCGGCACATAAAGAACAATACAGTACACATACACAAATATGCTCTAACTATGCAGTGACTACATGGGACTAATGTACACAATAAATGATACTCATCTGTGTCCCTGGCAGAGACGTCTTCTGTGGTTGGGAATGAAAGTTGGCAGAATTCCTAAAAAGTTCTTTAAAAGAAAAAAAAAATTGGCCACAGGAAAAAGGTCGCTAGAAGACCCCAAATCATCAATGGATGTCTGTAAGCAGAATATAAAAAAACCTCGACAGAAACGCAGCTAGAGTTCCAGCAGACATTCCCGAAGAAGAGATGTGCGGAATAAACTAGTGCTGTTTGTGGGCGATCTAATCCGACAAGCCGAGGACACAAAATACAAGTAAAAAATGAAATCACTTGCTGATGGATGTGCCTCATCTAACAGATGTACAAATTTTGACAGACTGTCATTGTCGCATCAGACCATTTAGTCACTAGTAGTACTGTCAGGGGCCTGCCCTGTGGCCAACTCCAGATTCCTGCAGGACTAAATGAGACCTAACTGACAATATATAAAATGCAAGTAATCGGTTTATTGGTTTATTCAACGGATTAACATCATGACGCACGGGTGTAACCCAAAAGTGCTCCGATCTTTTTCTAACTCAAGCCTGAGTTTGAAGCAGCTCAGCGAAGTACATGAGCTCCGTTTCATTGGCGAGGATCCTGAAATACTTTGGGTAAATTTTTAACTCCAAATTTAGCCTGGGCGGCGCAGTTGGGCTACTTTGTTCGAATTTCAACTGCCAAGGGATTTTTTATGTGCGCAACAATACACACGGGCGTCCGATTTCACTACCAAGAGACCAGGGAAAATTACTGACAGTTCACGTGAAAAAATCCCAGCCTTCAACGGGCCTGAATCCTGGACGTAAGTAGTCGAGGCGGACACCATGCCTCCCTAAAAAATGCAAGTTAAATAGTATGTACTATACCATTTATATACAGACAAACGTGCTGTATGGTTTGACACAAAAAATACATTTCTAAAGTCTGGAATAAAAGTAAACAATAATGTGACTCTAATGCAACACTTTCCAATAAGTTGCTTATGATCTTAATGAGCTAGTTCCAATAAAAGAAGATTACGTTGAAAGTTAGCCAGTTCACAACATGAAGATTAGCATTTTAGTAAGCTGATTTACATGAAAACTTCGTCTTCGTCTTTTTATGTTTTATAAATTAGGATCTTAATGTCTTTCAAGAAAAATGTGAAATTGGTGAACTTTTTCCTACCAGAAGGTCGAGGAATTGTGAAATAATTCCTAGAAAGACATTTGTACTTTCAATAACTGACCTAATGTGTGTGATAATAAATTAATACCAGCGTTAAAACAAAGATGAGAACTAGGGATACAGTTACAACAACAACAAAACATGTTTGACAACAATAAATAACATGTAAAAATAAGTTATGACAATAGGGACATGAAGGCTCAAAACACACAGCTGAAAGTATTGTTCTCTGGTGTTGACAAGTAGTGATAGGAATCTCTTGATTACACGAGACTGCGACAGGTTCACAATACCTGGTGTAAACAGGCTTCGGTTATGCCTACCCCCTGCTGTGAACTGAAATTAAAGGGTTATTGAGGCAAAAACTCTATATCCTGAAGCCAGCTCTGTAATGATAATAAGGTTTTATATCTTTCGGTTTTTGTGTACCTATGTTACCTTTCAGGTATGTTAGTTAGTTAGTTAGTTAGTCTTTCCTCTTGTGTCAAGTGCGGCACATAGGGCAGAGGTCATGACTCTCCATGCATGGCGGTTCGTTGCAATCTGTTGTAGGTCTTGAATGTTTGAGTGGCCCATGAGTGAGCCTTCCCTGATAATAGTTCTACGTAGGGTTTCCTTTGGTCTTCCACGAGATCTTTTCCCCTGTGGTGTTCAAATGAGGGCTTGGTAAGTAGGTTAAGTACGTTGAAATTCATATATGGGTTGTTGTTTTTTAGCATTTAATTAACAGACAGTTAATGCTTAGGACAATCCTCGTTTGTTTCCTTATACATACGTTACAGGCTGACAACTATTTCCGTTTAACCCTAAATTTCTCTAGCGAAGCCTATTCTTGTGATTTTGTCCGTGTTCCAGCCTTCTTAAAGCCGTTATGTTAGCAAATTTTTATTTTGTATGTGTAGTATCACTGTATTCTTATTAAAGGTCGTTTTAGTTTATTAGGTATGTATATATATATATAAGGAAAGGACTCTTTTCCACGCCTTTAGGCGTATTGGGCATATAGGTCTAGACCTATATTTTTATAGACCAATCGGCACATTCCGAACCGCAGGCGAGCGTCTAGCCGCTATGACGGGGCCACTTTCTGTATATATATATATATATATATATATATATATATATATATATATATATATATATATATATATATATATAATTGCCATATGGTTCGATAAACTAGAAAGACCATGACAACGTTTTACATTGTCCAAATCAGAAGGTTATCACTACGAATTGGAGCATTGGTTCTTGGTGATTCATCTCTGTGTGGTAAGGTTTATCCAAACGCTTGGCTCTATGTCGGGCTAATATTTCAATATTTCAAGCATCTCTGAGCCTTTTCCAAAGATACCCAGTTACAGAATCCGCTGTGCAAACATCCGCAAGCCTTTGACCTGAGCTTCGGTTTATCGGGGTACACAGCCGTGGTTTAGTAACATTCTGTTCTCAAGTTTGCAAATAATTTTCGTATATACTTTAGCCACCAGTAATTGTCCATCTCCGACTTCCTATCATTATACAACAAGTCAACAAATTAGCAATACCTGGATAACAATTCCGCCACTTAAGATCATCTCCTTCTAATGCTGCTTATCTACACTGTGGGTTTAATTCGGGCTAATATTTCAAGCATCAGGGAATCTCTACACAGTACATCCTCTGAGTACTTGTCCGGACTCCCACTAGTATAGGGACCCCATGCTAACCTATATATTTCAAGTGACTTGCCATAAATCAAAATGTCATCCCTGTCCTTCGCTGGGTGTCGCAAGGTCCCCAGCGCAATGATTTACCCAGGGCTCCATAATTCTGTTAAGACAGCTGTGTCTCTCAGTGCATAAGTGGTGTTCCCAAACCGGGCATGCACAAACCCCACATATTCCTGGACTGAATGATAGTTTCTTAGTTTAAAGACTGAGTTCGACTCATTATTCAACAATTTTGTGGATACACGGAGGAGGGGGAGAGCGGAAGAGAGAGAGAGAGAGAGAGAGAGAGAGAGAGAGAGAGAGAGAGACAGAGACAGAGAGAGAGAGAGAGAGAGAGAGATTGATGGGTCGGTAGAACAAGTTTAAGAGATCTGGGATATCATTTATAAAAAAAAAAAAGAATTACTCCCAGTCCCTTTACACTTCTAATAATAATAAATGGTAATAAATGCTCCAGGAGCCGCCGTGGTGTAACCGCTAGATGCTTGCCTGCTAATCCAAAGGTCGTGGGTTCAGGTCCTTACTCAGCCAGACATTTTTCAGAAATAACCTTGGCTCTCTGGTCTACCCAACCTTAAATGGGTACCAGGTAAAGTCATGTGAAGTAAACGCAGCCGGCGTGATGCTGACCACATCACCAACCAGGTGCTGTTCGGTCTTTAAAATATAGGTTTAGTTCTATATGCCCAATACGCCTAAATGGGTGGGAAAAAAGGGTCCTTTATTTACTTCTAGGTGTCCATTACAAAGTACTAGGTAGTTAATTTGGAGCGTGTAAAATAACCAATTAAATCCTTACATAGGCGTACACACCGCAGCAGTTACTAGCTAGTGGTATTGTGACATCATCTTCTAAGTTCTGCTCCCCCCCCCCCCCCCCCCCGCCACCGCCCACCACAACCAACCCCCTAAAAAAGACTACCTTTTACTTTATCCTCCCCTCTTTTTCAAAATCTGACTCATCATTACATAACAAGCCATTATCAGCACAGTGCCTGAAGTATTCTCGACTCTAGCCTTCCTCGTGTCATATGCAGTTTCTTCTTCTTCACAAATATCGGCTGTAAACTCCAGCTGGGTAGACCTTGATCTACGTGCAGTTTTATGTCCAGGTTTTCTTTTATCCAGTTTTGATCTAGTCGACCCCAAAATTTTCTTCTGGAAACCATCATTACTGTGGTATTTCAATTCAAATCATTGCAGCCTTTAATCAGTTCATGTTAGTCACAGAAGAGATAACAGCATTTCTCAATTTGTCTTATTTATGTCCGAATTTATTTACATTTCTTCTTCTGCTTCTTCTTTACGGTCCTCTTCTACCGCTTCGGGTGTCGAGAAGATATAAGGTCCTATTTCGAGCTTTTCTGGCTGCTTCGACCAAAGACACATCGTGATACTGTAAAGTTTCTTTGACTTTATCCGTCCATTTTGTTATCGGTCTGCCTCTTGCTCTACGTCCCTCTCCTATTTTGGTATATACCTTAAATGGTATATCATCAGAAGGCATTCTCTCCAAGTGGGCAAACCATTTGACTTTGCTGTCTTTCTGTGTAATTTATAATTTTTTTCTGTGCCGATTTTATCTCGTATGATCTCATTTCTGATTTGATCTCTTCTGGTCACTCCTACTGCCCTTCTCAGACACCTCATCTCCATGATTATTAATTGCTTTGTTTATAATTGGTAATTATATATTCTGTTTAAACTGGGGAGTTTATTTCAGCAAATTCGTATTTATAGTTGCTAACTACTGGTTCAACCTTATAGATAGTTGATTTACCTTCAAGTATGGTACGAGGTTTTGTCGTCTCTATATATTTATTTATGCACAAATATCTTTCTGGAATGACTTCATTTTGTATTATATGTTGCACTTGCTGTCTTGATTAGCAACGCTAAACACTGGATTCCCAAACATTGTCATTGAAAAGTTGTTGCATATCCCTAGTAGGACACAGCCAGTCATCTCCAGTTTGTGTTGCCTGTAGTGATTTTACTAAGCAGTTTTTAGATCAAGTAGTTTGCCATTTCTTTTTTTTATCGGTTCAATCATAATACAGAATGCCAGCAATATAAATTACCAGATAACGCCCCATCTGATGCAAAAAATGAGAACACACAAAAAGCTGTTAATAAACGTCCTATTAGTACCACATGTGCTATCCACTGGCAGATAATTCTAGTGAAATATGACTAAAATGCTGAACGAAATGGGGAAGCAGCCGAAACGTTATTTGTGTTGTTTTGTGCAGGTTTTTATGCTTCCCTATTTAATTGAGCTTTTTTGGTCACATTTCACTAGCATTCCTTGTATGAGCTTGACTGCAGTCACCATCATATTTTCACATATTTTTGGGATATTCACTAGCAGGCATGGGCAGTCTTTCAAAGAAATGAAAGCAAAATTACAACATGAGAGATGTGATTTATAAGAAATGAAGGCAAAATTACAACATGGGAGATGTGATGTATAAGAAATGAAGGCAAAATTACAACATGGGAGATGTGATGTATAAGAAATGAAAGCAAAATTACAACATGGGAGATGTGATGTATAAGAAATTAGGGCAAAATTACAACATGGGAGATGTGATGTATAAGAAATTAGGGCAAAATTACAACATGGGAGATGTGATGTATAAGAAATGAAGGCAAAATTACAACATGGGAGATGTGATGTATAAGAAATGAAGGCAAAATTACAACATGGGAGATGTGATGTATAAGAAATGAAGGCAAAATTACAACATGGGAGATGTGATGTATAGGAAATGAAAGCAAAATTACAACATGGGAGATGTGATTTATAAGAAATTAAGGCAAAATTACAACATGGAAGATGTGATGTATAAGAAATTAGGGCAAAATTACAACATGGGAGATGTGATGTATAAGAAATGAAGGCAAAATTACAACATGGGAGATGTGATGTATAAGAAATAAAGGCAAAATTACAACATGGGAGATGTGATGTATAAGAAATAAAGGCAAAATTACAACATGGGAGATGTGATGTATAAGAAATGCAGCGGAAAAAACGAAAAGAGACAGTCACCACTAAAGAACCAAAATGGAAGGGTAGGTAGGTAAGTTGTACCCCACTAGGACATCAGGCAAGCGCTAAACTGCCGGTGACACAAAGTGCCACTATGCTGCTGTGAATCACTCGTGGAGAGGTCCCGGAAACCCCGTTCTGCCGTTAGGCCATATTTAGGGCCCCAAGGCAAAAGCCAGACTGGGGCTTCAAATAAACTAAAATGGGCATCCCACATGAGGATGACTGTTACAACACACACAAAATGGAAGGGCATGTAGTCGAAGAATTTCAATGACGTATCGTTGCACATGCAAGCTTTCTTAAGTGTGCACTAATTAAATGTGAAATTTAAATTGTATGTATATATGTATGTATGTGTGTATGTATTATGTATGTATGTATGTATGTATGTATGTATGTATGTATGTATGGATGGATGGATGGATGGATGGATGGATGGATGGATGGATGGATGGATGGATGGATGGATGGATGGATGGATGGATGGATGGATGGATGGATGGATGGATGGATGGATGGATGGATGGATGGATGGATGGATGGATGGATGGATGGATGGATGGATGGATGGATGGATGGATGGATGGATGGATGGATGGATGGATGGATGGATGGATGGATGGATGGATGGATGGATGGATGGATGGATGGATGGATGGATAATGTGCTGAATGGCAATAATATATTTCAAAGTGTAAAATAATATCAAACGCATGAACATATATTTTAAAAGATTACTTGAAAAAATGGTTAGGGGGAAACTGATTTCCCTGGCAAATCTGAAAGAGGCAGCCCAGAGTCCGACCTCGATGTCATATATAATTGTATAACAATCCACATGAATGACAACATGGCGGCAGCAGAGAGGTCAAAAAGTGTGACAGAAAAAAGGGGTCGGGGTAAGCATGGCTGTTCTAAGCTTTAGTAGGTTTATAATGTCTATGTAGGTTACATATTGACCTATTTAGGTATATGTGCTTAAGATACGTATTCACCCATACATCTTTATCCGTATGGGTACTCTTTGTTGGACACGATCAATGAGATTGTTATCAGCGACTGGCGCACAATAACTGCCAACCTTCAGAGGTATACACAAAAGTCACAGTGTGACACTCAAGGTGACCTTCTGTTCACCTACAGGTTTGTAGGACGTGGATTTGTATATTCAGTTCACTAAGTAAACCCAGAGCAAGCGTGTTTCTGTGTAAATCGCATACGTTTGATAGTATACACACGTCTATCACCAGGGCCGGATTAAGACCCTGTGATGCCCTAGCACTTAAAATATATTGGTCCCCATTTCCCAAGCAGACTTAACGTTTTGAGCCCTAGGCAAACCAGTGTGTTGGGACCCCTACATCAACCACTCGTAGATATAAAATGTAAATGGTCACATTCACAGATTAGCGTGGTGTTCCTATGCAGATAGGGCCCCTGGGCAAGCGCCCAGTGCTCAAGGCCGCGACGATCCCTATTTTGAAAATTTTGGCCCCCTAGTAAGCCTGTCCAATTAACCGACCGTAAGCTTGTCACTCTGGTCGTGAAGGTACGCGGCTAATTTGCTACCGCGCCGACAATATATAACACCAAATCTCACGATACATGTTGCAAAATCACGATTTCGTCTTGTCCCTGTCCGGATGTCCGATAAAGTGCAGCAGGGGAAGATCGAGGCCTGTCTTCATGAACCAGGTCGGCCTACCTTCCGAGATTGTATAGGAGGTAATGGGCCGAAACAACCATTGAAGAGGGATCTCTCTACTGATGATCGGCTGTGCATGCTCCCCTGTGGAGTTCTATCTTATAGCTGAAAAGCTTTAAGAAAAACCTAGGAACCTAATAAAGACAACAAATAAAGACACGAACTGCAGTTATTCATTAGGGAACGCCAACATGTATATTTGACATTAGAACATAAGTGGAAAATTGATAATTTTCCTTTTTATTATCGTAACTGGTTAACACCTTTCCGTTTTATCAGAAGATAGCTTTATCCTAAGCTATACGGAGGCTTGGGAATCACAGCCCATGGCGATAGCGAGTGTGATTAGCCAGACTAGCTGGCGTACAGAAAATTCTTCCACTTTCAGAGCATGGGATTATGGGACAAAGTTGCTATTGCTTTTTTTTAATGTGCTTCTTCTCCGACGCTTGTTCTCAACTTATTTGCATCACTGTTTTCCTTTACTTAGATTCTCTTCTTGACTGTTCCCCTCCATGCAACGCGACCCATAGTATTCTGTTCCAAAGAATCTATCACAATAGCTACATCACTGATGTCCCTCTTGAACACACGTCTGTTCATTGTAGTGGCCGAGCTTGACATCTTCTACCATTCTGTAATTCACCATGACCATATGGCCTTAACCATTCTCTACCCTTCAAGTATTATTCTAGCGACAGCCTCATAATGAAGACAACGAAACTACCACAAGTCTGGGAATGCAGTGGACCTTGATAGAATCGTGGGCCGAAACGTGTGTCGACAGAGGATAATTTCTACTGATGACTGGTAGATCCCCGCTGTACTTGCTCCCTGTGAGTTTATTCTTATTCTTATCTCGATGATCTGGACGTAGTGATATTATTTCCCTCACATTATCACGAAGTGCTCTTAGTTAATCAATTGAGCATGTAATATTACTTTATACTCAAAGAGTAATGCCGTATAACTTTAATGTATGCATTTCTAAGTTTGCGCAACACATTTAGCGCACAAGTGTTCTTTTAAAGCGAATTATATTATGCACTTGTGATATAATTTGGGCGATAACTTGTCTTTTGAAAATATGTCGCTTCATTTTTTATCATGAAAAATTCAAACCCCAAGGTGACATGTTTACAAGTACGTTATGTTTGCCGCTTTGTGATCGTCTCTCAAACATTTAATTATATGCTGTGCAAACACTTAGAGCTGCTCTGTGGGAAACAACTTGGTCTTTATTTGCGTGGCATAAAAAAATCAAGTGGTTAAATAACAGAGCTAATAAATCTCATTTTAAATGGAAAGTGTAAAATGAACTTTGGGGTGTATTGAGTAAATTGGGCTAGAGAACAGGAGAAATAAAGGGGTACAAATCAAAGTTTAAAACAAACAGTAAGTACACTGGGAAGCAACTTTACATATGATGATAGAATAGTCAGAGAAAAATATAGCTAGAATCAAAACACTATCACGCATCAACTGACCCGAATTTTGAAACACTTGACCATACCAATAGACAGGAAAAGACAAATTATTAGTGCAATTTTGATACCATCCTTATGCTTTCTGTGCCAAGCTTAGATATTGACTAAAGAACACGAAAGAAACAAATTTGAACCTACCAAGATGTTTAAGAAAGGTCATGAGCACAACTTTACACTGATATCCAGTCTCGTCCTTATTAGGACGAAATTTTTTGTTATTTGAAGCCCCACCCTGGCTTTTGCCAGGGGTCGCAATATAGGTAGGCCATACATATGTCGAATTGTCTGAACGCGGTTTCTGGGACCTCTCCACGGTGATCCTCATCTACATGGTGGCACTTTGTGTCATCGGGTGTTTATCGCTTGTGTGATGTCCTAGTGGGGTAGAAAGTCAGTCAGTCAGCACAACTAGGTCATGTGAGAATTAAATTCAATAGCAACGAGAACCTACGACAAGAAAGTAAAAACACGAAGACAAAGAGGACGACTAAAAATATGGACTGAAGGTTTCAATGTACCCTGAGACTCTCCGCGATAACACAACCTACCGGCAACATTGCGTGCTCTAGTTCTAATACCGATCATCAGTTAACCTGTGACACCTGTTTTGCCGGGTTCTATCCCACTTGTAAAGGGTTTGTCTTGTGTTGCTTTCGACAGTGGTACCGAGATATGACCATTAGAAAGCAATGGCATACTACTGAACGTAAAATTTGCCTAGAAAATTCACAGCAGCAAAAAACATTGCTGCGATTGGTTCTCCAACGTCTTGTAAAGGATAGACAACTACATTTTTTAACCAACGCTAGGAACCAGTGAAGTTTGTTAGTCGATGTAACACTGTATAGCCCTCACCCTGTTGGGTTTGCAGCCTGGATGTGTCTCTTGAAGACACGGGAAAAGTAGGGGGGGGGGGTTTAACCTTCAGGTGGTCGCCCAGAGGGAAAAACAGAAAGTTGAAT
>CAJHNH020006090.1:247500-302500 GCA_905116865.2 Candidula unifasciata
TTATTATATTCAAAACATGCATTATTGATAACAGGCATTGGTAGTCTGAAAAACGAGTGCTTAGAAGGGCCAAATGTCAGACGGGCCTGCGTGCCCAGTTTGTAACCCTTTGAAAATAAAGTTTGTTCGTTCGTTGGTTCGTTTGTTCTGTCTCTCTAAACACCAGTGAAAAATTATGGTTGTTCTTCAACCTCTTGTTTTCGAGAACTTGGATGTTGCGTGCACATCCGTTTTAAAGATCTGACGTATTTGTATGCAGGTTCTTGCCTCTCATTCACATCAACTTCTACTTCGAAGGAAACCCCCTAAAAAGTCGACCCCTAAGACATGCTTACTGTGGAGGTAGTGGGCCTGTTCTTGTTTTCCCCAGAATGGGTCCCCGGAATGTACACAGGGAACACGTAAATGTAAATGCGCGCTTGTGCATGTGTGTGCGTGCGCACGCGAGAGTGCGTGCGTGCGTGTGTGTGTGTGTGTGTGTGTGTGTGTGTGTCGATATCACTGCAAATTATGAATTTTCAGCCAGCCTACGGTTGACCATGAAAAGCTGGTTATTTCGTACACTCTCTTCATCAAAGATGGCATAGTCGTGCTTCACCAAACCTTACTGCCAAGTCACACAGTCGTGTTAGTATGAGAGAATCGTCATCACCTGCCAACCCAGCCCGTAGATCGTTGATGACATCAGCTCTGTACATGCTACTCCTATTATGCCTTAGTACGTTACTTTTCAGTTGAGGGGACCTCCGTGGCGAAGTGGTCAAGCCGTTTACCTCGCGCTCTGAAGGTCATGTGTTCGTTTCACGGCAGCGCCGTTTGGTTCATGAGTGCAGTTTTTACTGAAATCCCTGGGAATCGTCGCTGCAGATACGGAGATCTACTCTATGCGACGCTGTCGGCAAACCGCTAACTGATCTGCTGAGAGAGATTGGGCCAGATGGGATAAAACCCGATGTAATGAAGTCAATCCTCTTGCCTGTATCTTTACCTTCGCCAGTTGGTCCAGTCGCTCATTAACTTTTACTCTATTCGTCATTAATCATTCCCGCATGCAAGGTGTGTAGATACAGGTGGTGGGAGTTTAGGTTATTATGTGTGTTTGAAACGGCGGTGGGGGGGGGGGGGGGGGGGGTGTTTTTGGTTTAAGATGCAAAATCGGTCTTGTTTCCGAAGGCAAATGAGGAAAAACATAACTAATTCATTGCATATTTATATCAGTGGAAATACACACGAATGGTACAAATTATTCTAGAGGAGACAAGGTTTTGAGGCATTCATATTTCATTATTTTATATAAAATAACTCCAATGTGTAGTGACTTCTGTTTTCTGAATCCGTGTATTGAAGTCTGAATATTTACACACGTGATAGATAATAATACATTTCTTTACAATTAAGGTTAAATGTTATTTCTGTTCACAGGTATTGCACAGAATAATGCAGCAAAGTGGGGCTATTCTGGAGAATCAGGTAAGCCTTTCACAGCACGCATTCAACTGCTTTAGTTCCAATAAATTATTAGAATAACACAATTTGTCACAGCGATTATTTCCATTGGTGGTTGACCCTGTTAAATGTTACTGTACGGACAGGAAAAAAAAAACAGAAGCGCAAAGCATTCTATCCCAAACATTATCATCATATAGTAGATCTTTTGCAAAACATTGTTCTTGTCACGGTCTGCCTGAAACTCAGTCTTCTGCCATTTTTCCCGCTTCGCGCACTTGTCTGCCCAGTGTATCACTTATATCCTGTGCCTATGTTTATGCTTGTCAAGGACTGAACCTCTTTCCAGGTACCATGCCCCCCTCCCCCTTTTTTTCCCCCAATCCGCTGTTTGCTTGAGATGGCCAACAAATTCCAGTTTTCGAGACAATAATATGTTAAATAGCCAGTCTTCCTTGATGTTCAGATCTTTAATAATGTCAGTTTGTCTTTTCTCCTTTGTCCATGGTGTTCTAAAAATCTCAATAAAGTAAAAAAGTAAAGTAAAGGACCCTTTCCACGCCTTTAGGCATATAGGGCATATAGGGCTAGACCTATATTTTTATAGACCAACGGCACAAGATGGGTGATGTGGTCAGCATCACGCCGGCCGCCTCTACTTCCCGGGATTGCACCCGGTACCCACTCAATGCTGGGTCGACCTGGGAGCCAAGGTCATTTTTGAAGAAAAGTCCGTCTCCGCCAGGGAGCGAACCCACGACCTTCCGATCCGCGGCGCGCGTCTAGCCGCTCTGCCACGACGACTCCCAAAAAATCTCAATATCCCACTGTAACGGGTTTTTATAGTTAAACAGATTTTTATGTGTGTGTCAGTGCTTTTTAAGATCTCCTCTCCTTGTTGTTACCTTTTTGTAGTTCTCTTCATGTTTGACAAAGGCTGCCCGGCCGAAACGTTACGTTATTTGTGTTGTTTTGTGCACGTTTTTCTGCTTCCCTATTTGGTTAAGCTTTTTAGTCAAATTCTCCTGGAATTCCTTGTATTAGCTTTACTGCAGTCACCCCCATATTTTAACCGAACAGCAGCAACGTGCACATTTGGACAAAGAGAATGGCTGGTGTACAGAGATAAGTGTTTCATCAGCCCAGAAAAGGTGGGTGTTTTATGGTGCTCTCTGGGCAGTGAGATTGTTAGAGCTGATTTCCTAAACCTTACAATTTTAGATAGAAACATCAACAAGAAAGAGCAATATGTCTTTAGACTGCTATTCGTAGGCCTTTCAAACAGCAGAATGACAACCATCTCAAGAAATACTCTCTGAGCCATCAGTGAATCAAAACTGCTAACCCCTTCAGTGTGGAAACAGCATACACTCTCTAAATTTTACTTAAATGAATGAATGAACCAATCACGAATTAAGATAGCTGCACTGGGGACATTTCCACACGTGATCTGTGTCCTTCTCCAGAAGCCAGTGAAAGTTCGACATGCTTAAAATAGCAGTTGCAACCTGATTAAAAGTCCACCAATGTTTTCAGCTCAGTGATCAATAGCTTCCATAATCTCTACTAGTCGGCTCTGAGGCTAAGTCGATGCGAACGCTTCGTAATGCCGGGGTACCAGGTTCGATCCCAGCTACGGGCCATACGCCTTGCGTTGGTTTCGACAGTGGTGTCAGAGAGCCGACCGTCCAGAGGGAATGGCAAACTACTGGACGTAATTTGCCTAGTGAAACCACACAACAGCCAGGGGCTGATGGGATTGGTTCTGCAACATTCTGTAAAGGATACGCAACTAACCTTTGATTGAATCAGTTTTTCCAATGTATGGATCTGCTGTTAGTTCTATGCACTGTCTATGTGATCCTAGAGAGCCTTCACGGCGCCTGCTTTGTTATTAAGTAGCTTACCGCTCAGAGGAGCGACAGCACCTAATCTATCAGTCCGCATCATTTTATTTCTGCCCCACCTCATCTAATTCCTATAGTTGTACTGCAATATATCTTTTGATTTTTTTCTACCCGTATACAGAGATATGATATTTCTTGGTGTATGTATTAGTGGGAATGGTTACAATTGTTGGCTGAAAATGACAAATATTATCTATGTGCATAATTCAATCCTTTAAAGAGATAAGAATGTTTGTTCCCCTTGTGTAAACATTTCATTCGCTCCTATCAAAGAGTTTGTGATTTCAACATTACACATATAGATAATCTATTTCAAGCACACAAAATAAGAAGAATTACCTACATAATTTTCATACAGTGCTCCACACACACACGCGCACGCACGCGCACGCACATACATTATGTTTTGTAGTATATACCTAACAGAAATAATATAAATATATTAAAAGTAGCTCTATAATCACACACACACACACACACACACACACACACATATATATATATATATATATATATATATATATATATATATATAAATGTTAACTCTACAATACTACACATAAATCTATATTATACACATTTATATATGTATGTGTGTGTGTAAGTATAGGGCTACTATTAATATATTTATATAATTATTGTTAGCTCTATACTACAACAATACACACACACATATATATATATAGACCCACACAAACACACATATACATGTATAAACTTTTTTTCTAGGGCCAGCGTACTGGCATGAAGTCTTCCCTGAAGCTTGTTCAGGAAAGAGTCAGTCTCCCATAGACATTCGCCCAGAAGAGACGGTCTACAATTCCAAGCTCAAGGACATTGCTATATATTATGACCCCCCAAAGCCAGATTCCAAAATGTACATCAGGAACAATGGCCACACGGGTAAGTTCCATGAAACAATCCGACTGTAAGTCACAGATGATTGCGCAATGCTTATTCAGTTATACGATATCTCAAAGGTAAAGATAAGGGCCGCAGTACAGTAGTGGTTAGATGCTCACATCATAGATAAAAAGTCTTGGGTTTAAAACCGCCCAATCAAGCCGTTACCTAGATACTGAAGGTAAAAGAAAATGGGGAAAGCAAAAAGAGACACTACGTAGAACCATCACCAGGGCAAGCTCAACCATAGGCCTAAAAAACACCCAAGACCTAAATCAAATGGCCACGAACCTCCAGAAATGGAGAGCTATGACCTCTATCCTGTGTTCCACACTCGGCTCAAGAGGAAAGAGGAAAGACTAACTAACCGAGTAACTAATTTGAGAAACAAATAGGGCCTTGTTGCTAATTTGACCAAGTGTATAATGGCTATCAGGAATTGTCATAGAAAGTAAATGTGACTGGGGTGATGTCGATCACATCACTAATCGATTACTGGTTGGTCTATAGAATATTAATCTAGCATCATATGCCCGATATGCCACTGACATGAAAAGTTCCTTGAAGAAGAAGAAGAAGTAGAAGAAGAAGAAGAAGAAGAATAGGAAAAAGAAGAAGAAGAAGAAGAAGAAGAAGAAGAAGAAGAAGAAGAAGAAGAAGAAGAAGAAGAAGAAGAAGAAGCAGAAGCAGAAGCAGAAGAAGAAGAAGAAGAAGAAGAAGAAGAAGAAGAAGAAGAAGAAGAAGAAGAAGAAGTTTAAAATAAACTTACGTTTGCTTCTTCTTCTTCTTCTTCTTCTTCTTCTTCTTCTTCTTCTTCTTCTGCTTCTTCTTCTTCTTCTTCTTCTTCTTCTTTTTCTTCTTCTTTTTCTTCTTCTTTTTTTTCTTCTTTTTCTTCCTCCTCCTCCTCTTTGTCTTCTGCAACCTACAGCTAGACTAGCCCTTTTGATCCAACACACCGATTTCAACAAAATCCTAATTAGTCGCCTTTGATGACAAGCTTGTTAGGAAGCAGTGAGTCATTTCTGTTTTTTTCCCCGAAAATTGGACCCCAGAACCCACATGTAAATAATTTACAACATTAGATCTTAAGATTAGTTATCTTACATTGTTAACTCTTACTGTTCGAAAAAGGTTCAATAAACCTATACGTTTCTTAACTGGTTATATCCAGTTTTTCTGTTCCACTTGTATTTTCCATCCCAATCATTACTTTGTCATTCTTAACCTATCGTGACTGCATTGATTTAACTCTGAAAAACTCAAAAATTGTTACTTTGAACTAAGACAAATTTACTTTAGACATGGTTAAAGTAACAAGTACTCGAGACAGAAAGAATTAAGCTATAGTGTCATTCTACACATCTGTTGTTGAATAAGCTTAACTATCCCTGTCTATCATTTCAGTTCAGGTCGACCTTGAAGGTGATTTCTTTGTGACCAATGGAGGGCTGAATAATGTTTACAAGGCACTGCAGTTTCACTTTCACTGGGGACACAAACAACACCATGGATCTGAACATCTCATAAATGGACAATCTTTCCCAATAGAGGTAAGTACAAGTGTTACATACAATAAACATTTTTAGATTCTTAGCTAATGTGAGTGGGTCTTGCTAGTCCGTCACACTTGCCAATCCCGTGTGCTGTGATTTCCACGGCTCTCTTAAGCACAATGTAATGCTTTCGCCTAGAGATGGAAATTTTCCAACAAACACCGGTGACAAATCGTGGAAAAAAACAAGCTTAATACAGAACTGATGATTCTTAGGACACACAAGTTTAAACAGAACCTTATCCACATTTTTTGTCTGTACCACTCACCGCTAGGCTCACTGCCGCACACAGTAACATTTAACAGAAGGATACTTCTATTTACTGTAAAATCATACACTGCTGTACCTATCAGAGATAAATAACACCTTTCCTCACCATAGTGCCAGATGGGTAAGTGCAGTCTTATAGCAGATACTGTAATTGATGCATACAATTCTGGCAAAAGAGATAGCATAACCAGCTCTTTACTGCTGACCTTTCTTTTCCCACAATTCTTCTTCTTCGTAGTGTTCGCCGGCTGTAAACTCTGGTGGAAGGTTTTGGTTCTTCATCCACTTCTGGACTCTAGCCTCATTCCAGAACTAGAATTTAGTCTGCACACCCATTTTACATATCAGTGTTATTTGTATGCAGACTGTTGGCTCTTTGCCTTTCAGGCAGATGCACTCTGACTTCAAAGGAAACACTCCTAATTTGTCACTCCTAATTTGTCACCTTTTACAACATGCTCGTAAAGGAGGGGGGGGGGGGGGGCAGTGAATCTGTTCTCCCCACGCCCCTTGTGCCCCAGAAATCACATAGGGATCCTTCCCCTACCATTCTAAAGTAATTTGGAAAACTGGCCTGGTATTATAATCAGCTGAGAATCATCTTTGAGGGAAACTGGTTTTCCACCTCTGGGTATTTAATAGTTAAGTTACCAAAAATTTAACTCTGAGAAAATGTTTTATCCTTCACAGATGCATTTGGTCACATACAACCATGAGCTGTTCACTGAAATTGGCGAAGCAGTTGTGACTCAGGGTGGTCTAGCAGTTTTGGGTACAGTGTATGAGGTAACAAAAAAAACAAAAAAAAATTGAGTCTTTCAATAAGTAGTTGTATTTAAAACACTGGAAGTTGAAATCTCCAGGTAAAAATGATAAGCATTTAATTAGGGACATACTACCTGTGTGTGTTGTCCATCAAGATGATGATAACCACTCTTTTTCATCAAGTATGAGTACGAAGATGACTGATCAGGCTGATGCGGGCCCGAAAAGTTCTAGATGAAGATGAAAGAGTGAATTTCGCGGTGACTTGGATTAAAGTGAGGAAGATTTGCGCAGTGTCGTCGACCTCACTCTCTCGCCTAAGTCATATCTGGGACGACTGGAGATATGTCTAGGTGCAGTGGATGACCAGGGCGTTATACGTGCCTCGCCATGCTCTATGCGCTCCACAGCGCTTTGCTAGTGTCGCCGTCTTGCCCGTTGAACCAAATATGGTTTCCTCTGCGCATTCTGCAGACAGTAGTCTTTGCATGCTTAGATAGGCAGATCCTAACTCACCGTTGGAGAAGAGCATCGGCTACCCTCACCTGGTTTTGCCGGACCGTCAAAGCCGTTGCCCGGGGGGTGTCCGCTGTCGCATGCTGATAGCTACGTGGAGCCAGTGAGAGCTGAGTGTCAGTTTTGGACAAAAGGTTAACAAGCTGTCCTAAAAAGGACATGACAGGCTCCCCAACCAGAGTTACTACCAATAACTGACACCCTATAACCACCATACTATCTTTAGTGTTTATGTATCGACGTATAAGTCTCTTAGAGAAGATAATAAAAGGATCACAGTACCCTGATATAAATAGCAAAAGAGCCTATGAAGAAGGGTTGATCTGGGTCTATCGCATCCCTTAAAAAGCTATACGTGTGAAAATGCAAACAACACATTAACAGAGGGCTTGACAAGAATTGGTTGAGAGTCTATGCTCAATTGAGAGATGAAAGGTAGAAGAAAAGAAGTAAAACATCTGAACATTTGTCCAACTATAGAAAAAAAAAAGCAGTATGTATACTCATATTGTCTCTAGATGGTGTGTGCAAAATTGGTGAGCATAACTGGTGCATTTCCGCCAACACCCAAAAAGGTCAAAGTGAAAGCGGAAGTGAAGAAGACTAGGGTATTATGAAAAGTGCTAAATAATACAAATGTGACTAGAAAGCTCAACGGTGGAAATTTAAAAAAATGCAACTGAACGTTTCGACCAACATTTCATCTTTATCAACTAACTACAACACAAACTGTGACTGGAAAACTCACTGGACAAGATAACTGAGCTTCCAAGCAGCCAAAGCGAGTGATATATCAGGTTTTTATTGTTTTTCTTCTTCTTTCTCTTCTTCTTTCTTTTCTTCTTCTTCTTCTCTTTCTTCTTTTTTGTCATCTTCTTGTTCTGAAGATATTACTGAAGACAACAACCACCTACATTCATCTCTTTTACTGGCGTTCTCTGTCCATTTGACCATTCTAAGTGTTTGTGGGACTGCCAGTATATTACCTCTCCACCATCTTCTAGATGTATTCATAATTGCTTCAATTTTCTACCAAACATTTATGTGAATATTGTCAGCCTTAGTTGTGAGATGTAAGCACAACACAGTGTTACACGGAAGAATGTCAGCACAATGCGGTTAACTCCACTGCATGAGAAAGAATTATGGGAAAGTTACATACGCAAACAGATGATCAAATCAAACCGCCAGACAATGAATTCTTGAAAAATTTGCTGACAAACGTATTTTGAGATTAAATGCTCAACAGAAGTCAAGTACAAGACACAAAAAAAGAGGAGTGAGAAAATTATGAAACCTGAGTTAACTGGAACATGATGTCTAGTACACTAGTCAATAGTTAGTACCTTTCAATTCAAAGTCTAGGGGTTAATTTCACAGATCGTTAAAACTGTATACAATTTACTGCACTTTGTTATATTGGCATATGTTTCTGTATATGTACAATTCATTACTATTATTTCTCAGATTTCCGAAGAAGATAACCCGAGCTTAGCCACAATTGTCAAGGCTATCAAACATGTCAGAGATCCGGGTGTGTTATATTTTTTACTGGCCAGTTTGTGAAATTAACCATTTGTGTGTGTGGTGTGTGTGTGGTGTGTGTGTGTGGTGTATATGTGGTGTGGGAGGTGTGTGGGGTGTGGGAGTGTGTGTGCGCACGTGTATGCGTGTGTGTGTGTGTTGTTTTTTTTTTCAATGATAAAACCTCACAGCTCGACTCACTCTAAGAAAAGGTTGATGTGGGGAATAATTACCTGGGAAGAAAAGGCAACCATGTGATGAAGACCACGCCACCACCAAGTGCCAATTGGTCTATAAAATATATGAATCTAGCATCATATGTGACAATATGTAATCTTCCATATCCACCCACATCAGTCATATGTATCATATTAGAACAAGTGTAATGAGATAGAGTGCATATGTCTATTGCTTTTTACAACATGGCCAGTAATCGATCAAGTCATGCGGAATTAAGATTATTTATTATACAAACACAATGTCTATTCATATAAGATGATAATTTCAGTTGAACTCAATGATGGCTAATACTTCAATATAAGTTGCTGTAAAGTTAGCTGCATACTTCTAACAGGTTACAGGCTGTTATCGAATGTTATAAAGTCTCTTCTAAGATGGAGTAGAATTATCTTTCTTCTAATGAAGCATTTGGTTATTTCTCCGCTACTCTTCACAAGTCTTCTATTTCCTTTCTGATTTATCCGTAAACTCCTATGTTCACAAACTACTTTCCTACCCTGACTTGTATTGCGATTTGCCGGCTCACCCACCTAATCCTAACTGTCTCCCTATTTGTTTCCCCCTTTCTCGTTATCTCTTTTCTTCTCAAAGCCCGGGTGATTTCCCACCCTGCTGTCATCTCTCCGTCAACCTGTTCATCTCCATCTTCCTAGATTCTTTCTCCATTGGTCCCGTCCTATCGAAAGAAAAGATTAATCTCCTTCACCTGTCAGTACCCCCCAGGATTATTGTGTGACCTGTGTTTTAATCTCCATTTCTAGCTCTTTCCCAAGGTGGTCCTGGCATATCTCGATGTTACGGTCAGTCGCCTCGCTGTATCTACCGGAGAGCCTAATATCCACTTCTTTGCTGTACCACCTTTTCATAGAAACTTCATTAGTTTGCAATATGTATTTCAGATCAGCATGAAAAAGTGGAACTCCCACTAATGTCTCTCCGAGAATTTCTGCCCAAAGACATCTCTCGCTACTACAGATACAATGGGTCGCTGACCACACCAGGCTGCTTTGAGAGTGTTATATGGACGGTGTTTGATGAGAAGCAAACAATTTCCCTAGCTCAGGTAAGTAGCAGGCATGCGAGTATTTCCAGAGCAGTCACAGACTACATTTCAACTTCTACCACAATATTAACTCATAAATTATCTCATTCGGCTTCAAGTAAATCCCCATGCATCAATTAGGGCTTCCTTACATAATATATTTGTATTATTAATCAGTTGCAATATTAACTCAGTATATCTAAATTTTTAATTCAACCTCTTCTCTATGTGGCTCTCTGTAAACACATTAAGGATGGTGGGGGGGGGGGGGGGGGGGGGGGGGGATAATGAGAGATGGGATTTGAGAGGTCAAAAGGTGCCTCCTGGTTGTAAACTACAATGTGCTTACAACCCATTGGAGGCCACACGCAGAAGAAAAAGAACAACTTCTGTTGCCCCATAAATAGTAGTATTCTATGAACCAAATTACACCCAAACCTGTACTGTTGTTAGTGAAGTTTATTAACATAGAAATAGAAACATCTAGAGAAACGCTTCGCTTTAACTGAAAAGGTTTATCAAAGTTGGGGTAATTGTTTTATATTTCTACTATATCAATTAGCTGTCTCCATGGGGATGATGGTTTCACCCTGCAAACATCTTAAACAAATACATTTATTTAAAAAATGTCATTAAATGAAAACGCATCTTTAAAATTTCTTTCAAACTCGACCCTGATAAACTAGAGAAAGAGGAAGAAGAAGCACAATAATTTTTTGATAGAAATCCAAGGGGTTAAACACCTAGACCACCAAACAGAATAGTCAAGAGAGGGCGAAGGTCACAGCTTCTTCTGCCAAGTCATTAAACAAATGTGTATTTTTTAAAAAAAATTTAACCAAGTCACTGTTTTAGGCAGAGGTAATTTATTTGAGCAACCATGAGATTTTGAAAGAGGCGGGAGCCCGAAGACAACTTATCACAGACATCAGAAGGAGACAGTCATAATTTTTCGGCCATGTTATGAGAAGAGAAAATAGAACATGTTGTGACCGCTGGAAAGATCTGTGGAAAAAGGGATAGAGGAAGACATTGAGAGAAGATGCTTGACAGTCTTGTTGCATGGCATGGAGGTGTGTCGGCACCCGAACTGATACATGCTGCAGGAGATCGCAGATTATGGAGAGGCATGATCGCCCAAGCCAGTCGGCAAGATACCTGATGATGATGATGATGAATTTATTTCGTTTCTCTTATATGAAGGGAAGTAACCACCACACGCGAATTGAGCAAAGAATTAACTGCTTTCCTTCCCATTGCCCATGTGGTGCAAAGTAATGTCTCATAAGATGCAATGATGTCGGTTTAAATGTGACATTTTTTAACCTCAAATATTTACTTTTTCTGAATTTTGGTAGGTTTAATCATACTCTGTAGATGCAACTGGTATCAAAGCTGCTATACACGTGTGGTGACCACCGTCCAAAGACTATACACCAACCAATGTCGTCCTCATGTGGGATGCAATTTCTCGTCACTTTGAAGCACCACTGTGGCTTTTGTCGGGATCGTAATATATTCTAACGGTTAAACGTGGTTTCTTGGACCGCTTCATGGATGATCCTCATCCGCATGATGGCACTTTGTGTCACTAGAAATCCTGTAATGCCAGAAAATGGCTTTCTTAGAGTGACAGGATTAAAGTACACATCTGCTGTAAAGCAAACTATAAACTTTATTTATGTGTCAAATGTGTAGACTACAGTAATTTGTATTTATTTACTATACCCTTTATAGAATCTATATTATTATTATGTTGGTATAATTTAAATGTGCATGTGTGTGTGCACATGTGTATGTGAGACTAAGTGTGGGACAGAGAGTGGATGGATGGTAGCATTATACTGCATTCCTGTGTCTGAGTTCATCTGTCCAACTCTCTCTCTCTCTCTCTCTCTCTCTCTCTCTCTCTCTCTCTCTCTCTCTCTCTCTCTCTCTCTCTCTCTCTCTCTCTCTCTCTCTCTCTCTCTCAAATATATACTTTCTTCTTTGCTCTCAAACTCATGCATCTACTTATATTTTCAGCTGAGGGAATTCACCACTTTGCTGCAGCATAAGCATCATCACAAAAAGAACCATAATGGGGCTGGAAAAAGACATCGCCGCTCTCTCAACAAAGAAGAAAAAGAAATGGAGCATAGAGCTGAACGTGTTTTGGATGAACTTGGCATTAGGGTACTTGCATTTTTCTACTTTTATCCCAACAATTTTTTACCTCACTACTGTTGATCTCTTATTCTTTAACTCTCCTTAAACACAAGCTGCAGCTGATTACTGTAGCTATGCTAGAGCAGTGTCCAGACATTTCCTGTTAGCCTAAATATCTTGGGTTTTGCTTATTGCAAAAACATTTTGTTTTTAAATATGTTATCTTAGCTCTTGGTCACCCCAACCTATAATGGGTACTAGGTTATGTCTCTGAAGGTAAAGGCAGAAAGAAGTTAGCTACTCATCTCTCAAGGTCCAATTAGACTATAAAAATTGAGTCTAGCATAAAATGACTGACAGGCCGATAGTGTAAAAAGTGTTCTTCACTTTTACTTACCACAGATTATGTGACTGGGTTTAAAATATTGGAATCACCTTATAGTATGTGTATGAGTGGTGATGTTAACTCAAGATTACAGTAACTCTTAAAGGCTTTCAATTCTGTATTTCAAACCAGTCATTTTGGGATCACTTCTACTGAACTTTTGAGGGGAGGAGAGGCAGAAGGATACACTTAGAGAAAAGATGTACAGTATGGCATGATTGCATGGAAGAACAGTTCAGTCAAAAATTATTGACAGTGCAGAAGACAGAAGGCTGGCAATACACAAAAATACTAACACAAAATGACATGGACTATAAGAAGAAAAAATATTGACCCAACAAAGGCAATAATGTCTACAATGTACAGAAGATGTCTGTATCAGCATCTTTGGCTTAAGATTTGCGAACTTGCTTCATAATGCCAGGGTGCCGGGTTTGATCTAAGCTGCAGTCAATTTGTCTTGCATTGGTTTCAACAGTGGTACCACCAAGCTGCCCTTCAGAATTCAATGGTAAATTACTGAACATAAAATTTGTCAAAAAAACCACAACAGCCAAAAAATCCTGGGGTTGGTTCTGTAATGTCATGTAAAAGATATGCAACTAACACATGACTTAGTGAGAATCTGTTGAACAGAGATTACAGATGGTTGTGAAAAAAATACTGTTATTTTTTTTTTTTGTTTTTGTGTTCGTGTTTAGGGAAATGGCTTTAAAGAAGCTGTTCTGATGTCGGAAGTTATGGAGATGATGGCTGACATGCCACAGGATGACGAAGCTGTGTGAGTTAATCAGTGTGGTTATTTTCACAATAATTGTAGATCTTTAGAATCAGTGAATTTCTTCATCAGACTGTCCTTTTTATTTTGTAAAAATTCATAATAACGTAAAAAAATAAAATACAAATATTTGTTCACCAACAATCATTTTCTACCTGCCTGTCTGACTACCTTATTTACTTGTTTATTTACCTTCCTTCGCATTTCTCTTTGTCTGAAACTACCAAAAAAATCTTCAGTTTCATCAGTTTAATTTTTTGTCAACTGGCATGGGTGATCATGCATTTGCACATCTTTCCATCCCTAGCAGTATGTATCAGTTTGTGTGCAAACATCCTTTCATGTTATTTGAAAAAAAAAATTCCTCTGTCTCTTTTTTTTTTTCATAAATCTTTCCATTTGTCAAAACATCTATAATTTGTCTATATTAGCCAAATAACAGACGGGTATTACCAAGAGATCATGACTTGGACTCTGGTTCAACTTAAGTCATGTAATTAATGACTTGTGACTCAACTTTGGGTTTTGTCCAGCGACTTGCATCTCAACCTGCAACTTGTAGCTCCTATGATTTGGTTTGACTCCTTCTTCATGGCTAGCCTCTGTGAGATTTGGTGGTCAAATGTGACATTTTCATATGTCTGCATATAAAACATGACAGAATAAATTGTGTCCTAATTTACTGAGCTTTCATATTCAACTTCTTCCACTTTTATATATAATTCTTTTTTTTTTTTTAACTTCCATTTCCGATTTTGCATTAGCGCCATTTTTCATTGATCCATAAGCATAGTCCCATTCATAACTTGCAAATGACTTGGAACATGGAGTGACTTGACTCAGGACTTGACTTGGAGTCATTCTTGGTGACTTTAGACTTGACTTGGACTTGAAGGGTAGCGTCCTTTAGCATTACTCAAAAATACACATTGAATAATAAACTACAGGATACAGAGTGAGTGGTAGAAAAGGCTATAAGTGAAAAAGAAATTGGATATAAAATACCTTCTACTTCACAACCACTTGTAGAATTATCTATGAGGTAGGTATAAAATACTTTCTACTTCACAACTACTGGTAGAATTATCTATGTAAGTAAAGTAAAGTAAAGATCCCTTTTCACGCCTTTAGGCGTATCAAGTATATGGAAAGAGCGCCCATATTTTTACAGTCCATTGGCACTAGGTGGGTAATGTGGTCAGCATTACGCCGCCGTCTTTACTTCCCCAGGACAGCCAACCTGGTACCTATTTTAGGCTGGGTCGACATGTTACGCATTATACCATGATAAAAATCCATGCAGCCAGCAGTGGGTTCCGATGAATTATCTATGAGTTAGATATAAAATACTTTCTACTTCACAACCACTGGTAGAATTATCTATGAGGTAGGTATAAAACACTTTCTAATTCACAACCACTGGTAGAATTATCTATGAGGTAGATATAAAATACTTTCTACAGAACCACTGGTAGAATTATCTATGAGGTAGGTATAAAATACTTTCTAATTCACAACCACTGGTAGAATTATCTACGAGGTAGATATAAAATACTTTCTACTTCACAACCACTGGTAGAATTATCTATGAGGTAGGTATAAAATACTTTCTACTTCACAACCACTGGTAGAATTATCTATGAGGTAGATATAAAATACTTTCTACTTCACAACCACTGGTAGAATTATCTATGAGGTAGATATAAAATACTTTCTACAGAACCACTGGTAAAATTATCTATGAGGTAGATATAAAATACTTTCTAATTCACAACCACTTGTAGAATTATCTATAGTTTTTTGTAGCTTTATTCACTTCACATGGATTTTAAATCTGTATTTCTTGTATTTTCCTTTAGGAAGGAAATAACAGCAGAAAGTGAAGAAAATAATATGGAGAAAGAGAAAGATGATGCAGAAAATGATAATGTCACCAAAGAAAAATATGAAGAAGACAAAAATGAAGATGATCACAAGAAAACTGAAGATGTCAAAGATGATGAAGACCAGGGCACTGGGGAAGATAAGGAAGAACACACAGAAGACCATGCTACAGACAAAAAGGTAATAACTTCTCAATGTCAGTGTACACTAGTACACTCTTCTATTGTGCAGCTCTCTCACTATTGTTCAAAAGATTTGAACAGGACTTGCATACACAGTTCTTAATATACAGTGTAGATTAGGACAATTATATAGTTAATTGTTAATAGTTAATTCAATGACATTGCAAACTGGTCCCAGCATTTGTTGACTGTTTGTGGTTTTTGACTAAATGGTCAGCATTCATACCATGTTTTTTTTTAAATCAAAACTTCTTTACTTATAACTACTCTTTAACTCCTTATTGAAAACATTTTATGAGAACCTTTTTTTTCAAGTCCCACAAGGTTTTGCAACAGAAGCGGAGTAATAACCACTTAGAAAAAAAAAACAAGAATTATTTCTTTCATCGTGGTCACATAGAAAGCCAGATTTTCTTAGCATCATTTGACTACATGAAGAAAACCTGGAGGAAATAAACTTGTCTTTACTGGATTGTGTTACCTTATAGGACAGTGCTAAACATGGGTGTCTTGGGCCTGAAGATGTATGGACTCGTGGCTAGTGCAGTTGCTACAGACTGCAGGTTAGGATTTGTATGTGGCCTAGACCCCCAAAAAAAAACCATCACCTTTCCCAAGAATCAAAACTGGGTCACTTGAATGAGAGCCGAGCATTTTCAGCAGCTTGGCCAGCCACTCTTTGGGCAAATATAAACAAGAATAAAAATACATTTCATGATGGTTGGGATTTAATGGAAGAGGCATCACCAAATAAGATAAACTGCCTGGAAACTGAAATGTTAACTTAATTTAAATAGTGAATAAAACTAAAGCACAGATAATTATTTTATTAGTTACACTAACCCTTCCCCCCCCCCCCCCCCACCCCCCCCCCCCCACCCCCCACTTTTTTTAAAGGTTTAATGGAGGTTGGTACATATTCTGCTGTCTTTAGGAATATTATATAGTAAAGCCCCAGTTTCTTCCACAGTGAGATTATTCCACTGCTATGAGAACGGTCTTTCTCTGAACCACCTTCTGCAGAATTAGAAGACACTTCAAAGACTAGGAATTGATTGCCTTTACTAACATCCAAACCACAACCACACACAATAACACTAATAATTTAATACTTATTTTTCAGGAAACAATAGAAGAAATTCATGAGGAAGAATTCATACAGGATGTTATGGTCAATAATTTCCGGCCAGTTCAGCCACTGAATGAGCGTGTAGTGTACAGGAGCTTCAAGGAGATTGCCTTACCTATTGAAGTGGATGATGATGATGATAAGAAGCAGGTAGAAGCCTCCAAAGCAGCACAGTCTTCAGATAACAACAAAGCTGTTTACCATGTGATGCCTCTGCCAGCCATTCTGACCTTGTCAATACTCACATTAATTTTTGTATAGAGCTTTCAAGTTCTTCATTAATCACATCTTCATTAAGGGAAATAAGCAAGGATGGTGCATAACTTTAATTTGGTTTCATGGCAGAAAATACTGACTTTAGGTCATTATCTGCCATTTCTACATCAGAGAATTTATGTATGAATAGGCAATAACTGGCATTAATTTCAGAGGACAGAAGTTGAAAAGGCAAGACCAGATTATTCGGATAAATGAATAATATAGAAGTAATGATCAACATAAAAATTATAAGCAATTAGACATTAAATGCAGCTGAAGCATGTGATTAAAATTAAAATGCATAAAAATATGCTGATGTGGTACAATAAATTATTTATTTGAAACACAAAATTATTACAATGGAATATAAATTTTTGACATATCAGTGTAATACTTTTTGTGTGTGTGTGTGTGTGTATCCTGCATGTCACTTAAGCAGAAAAATATGATGTAAAATTACCATTTGCTACTTCAGGTAGTTTTTCTAGCAAAGAGGAATAATCACATTTAACATCTTAAGCATTCATATGTGGCTCTAAGGGCAGTACTAGCACATGTATAAAATGCTTTTAACCTTAAATTACCTAAATTTTAAACACAAAGGAGAACTGTATTTGTTAAGTCTTTGGTGCAGTATGCACGCTAACTATATATTCTCAATGACAGTCCTGTCATTACTTATACCCAAAAAAAAAAAAAGAAATTATATTGTTCCAATCAAAGCTGAGTATCTAGAAAATGGTCTGGGCCTACCTAAAAAAGACCAATACTGTCCCAGCAAAAATAGGACCTATGGTCACCCTAGAAATAGAACAAGTTTTTCTTCTTCTTCTTCTTCTTCTTCTTCTTCTTCTTCTTCTTCTTCTTCTTCTTCTTCTTCTTCTTCTTCTTCTTCTTCTTCTTCTTCTTCTTCTTCTTATTTTTCTTTTTCTTCTTCTTCTTCTTCTTCTTCTTCTTCTTCTTCTTCTTCTTCTTCTTCTTCTTCTTCTTCTTCTTCTTCTTCTTCTTCTTCTTCTTCTTCTTCTTCTTCTTCTTCTTCTTCTTCTTCTTCTTCTTCTTCTTCTTCTTCTTCTTCTCCTTCTCTTCCACCTTGTACCTCATCAAAGTGTTGGGGAGAGATGTTATGTAATGAATTGATTGATTTATTTGATTTGTTTACAGACCTTAAACAGCACCATTCACTAAACGAGACCAGATGTAAATAAAACTATCCTGACAAACTGATAATTGTTGGAGGTTGTTCTTTTTAAAAATTTGCTTCTCAGTTGTGCCACAGTTATGCAGTCAGTTTGAGAGTTTAGTAGTAAACGGTGTATTCTGTTACTCAATGACACTAGATAGTCTACTGCAATGATTAACCCCTGTTGAATATTTGTCTTTAGAAAAAAAAAAGATCTAGGATGTTGAAACCATATCTTTAACTGTATTGTTTACTATATTCAGATACGTTTTTTAAGTAAGTATATTTAGACCGTATTTATATTTTGAAGAGAATGTAGCATACTTTGACATACGTTTTCGTTTGTTAAAAAGAAAATTAAATTACATAAAAAAATTATTAGAAAAACTTGTGCCTTTGTACATATTAATGTAATATAAATAGTAATAGTAAAAACATTCATGAAAAATGAAGTTGATGTTAAAATTTTTAAACATTAGCTTTTTGGATAATTACAGGACTTCCAGAATTGAATACTATTCACTGATGTATAGTAAAAAGAAAAAAAAAACAATATGGACTCTTCAGTATCAACGATAGGGAAACAACTATTGTGCTTTGCTTGTTTAAACATCTCATAACATTTGTAACATTTGTCAGTCCAATTCAGACAATCATTATTTTATTACAAACAAGTCCCTTTGATGCTTAAATCATATCTTTATTAAATACATCAGTATATGGAGGCAATTAGTTGTTGAGAACTTGCCTTGTGTACCTGGTATGCTGCTTCATCTTTTCACCTGCTTTCTGGTGGAAACTGTTGGCTTTGGAGCCTCTAGCAACTGCCATATGCATTTACTGCATGCGCATATTTCTTGACTGTGCCTGGGACTAACTGTGTGTTCACCAGTTTTTCAAATGAGAAAGTGATGGACATTTCATTTTATTTTCTTTGGCACAGAAACGAAGCAAGTATGGGGTGACCCTATTGCAGTTTAAACATAGAAACTCTTGAGGAATCTAGCAATTTCTGGGAAGGACCTTAAAATAAAAAATAAAAACAGCCATTTTACACAGGCTACTAATTATATTTTGCAATTTATTTATAATATCAAAACATCTTTGGCTCTCTGTCAAAGGGTTATTGCTTGTATGCTGACTTTGTGCTAATTTTTTTTAATTATAAATTATTACTTCCTCCATTATTACTGTAAGAATACTGCCAATTGTGGTTCAGTCCACTGACCTGCCTTCTAAGATAGTAACCATGCCAGCCAGTCTCTTGGTTGTATCATTGCCATGACACCTGCTATTCCTAGTATGAGGTTGACTATAGCTATGAATTATGCTTCTTTGTAGTGGTAAATACCAATGGCTTTCTGCAGTGATAAATACCATTGGGTCTATGCAGTGATGAATACCAATGTGTCTCTGCAGTGATAAATACCATTGGGTCTATGCAGTGATGAATATCAATGTGCCTCTGCAGTGATAAATACCAATGTGTCTCTGCAGTGATGAATAACAATGTGTCTCTGCAGTGATAAATACCATTGGGTCTATGCAGTGATAAATACCAATGTGTCTATGCAGTGATAAATACCAGTGTGTCTATGCAGTGATAAATACCATTGGGTCTATGCAGTGATAAATACCAATGTGTCTATGCAGTGATAAATACCAGTGTGTCTATGCAGTGATGAATACCAATGGCTCTATGTAGTGATGAATACCAATAGCTCTTTGCAGTGATAAATACCAATAGCTCTATGCAGTGATAAATACCAATGTCTCTCAGCATGGATGAGTTACCAGTGTCTCTCTGAAGTGATGAATACCAATGTCTCTCTGAAGTGATGAATACCAATGTCTCTCTGAAGTGATGAATACCAATGTCTCTATGTAGTGATGAATACCAATGTCTCTATGTAGTGATGAATACCAATGTCTCTGCAGTGATGAATTGCAGTGATGAATACCAGTGGCTCTCTGCAGTGATAAATACCAATGGCTCTCTGCATGGACGAGTTACCAGTGTCTCTCTGAAGTGATGAATACTGATGGTTCTCTGCAGTGATAAATACCAATGGCTCTCTGCAGTGGTGAATACCAGTGTCTCTCTGGATTGATGAATACTAATAGCTCTCTGCAGTGATCAATACTAATGGCTTTCTGCAGTGATGAATACCAATAACTTTTTGCAGTGATGAATACCAATGGCTCTTTGCAGTGATGAATACCAATGGCTCTTTGCAGTGATGAATACCAATGGCTCTTTGCAGTGATGAATACCAATGGCTCTTTGCAGTGATGAATACCAATGGCTCTTTGCAGTGATGAATACCAATGTGTCTGTGCGGTGATGAGAACTAATGTCTCTATGTAGTGATGAATACCAATGTGTCTGTGCGGTGATGAGAACTAATGTCTCTATGTAGTGATGAATACCAATGTGTCTGTGCGGTGATGAGAACTAATGTCTCTATGTAGTGATGAATACCAATGGCTCTCTGCAGTGATGAATACCAATGGCTCTCTGCAGTGATCAATACTATTGGCTTTTTTGCACTGATAAATACAAATGGCTTTCTGCGGTGATGAATATAATTAGCTCTCTGCATTGACGAATACCAATGGCTGTCTGCAGTGATGAATACCAATGTCTCTCTGCATTGTTGAATACCAATGGTTTGCTGTAGTGATGAATACCAATGGCTCTCTGCAGTGATGAATACCAGTGTCTCTTTGGAGTGATGAATACCAGTGTCTCTTTGGAGTGATGAATACTGATGGTTCATTGCAGTGATGAATACCAATGTCTCTATGTAGTGATGAATAACAATGGCTCGCTTCTGTGATGAATACCAATGTCAGCTTGTAAAACCTGCCTTAACCTTTGAGCCATTCTCAGTTCACTTTTTATGCAAGCATATGTGTAGCTGTGTGGCTCGAATCACAAGTCATGACATTGATACCATCAACACCTTTTTTTCCCTGCTGTTTGTTGTCATAACAAATGAACTGTTGACTTTTTAACAATTCTCTTATGTGGATATGCCAAAGGTAAATGCACATTTTGACGCTGTACTGCTAACTCATCTGATTATACAACAGCATTGTTCGCTTCACATTGCATTTTTTTTTTAAATTATACCAAAATGATGCCTATTCTGTTGTTACTACTGATATATTTCTGATAATATATTTTACAAAGTCCAGAAAAGTGCTGAACATCTGAGAAAAAAAAATGACATATCTTTTTATAATGAACATATAAAACGTATGTACTTGTTGACATTAAAAACATGACTAGTATAATATAATATATATTATTAATAATGTATCTGAATTGCATAGATTGCCGACTGTATCTGAATGAGCAATCAATGTTCTTAGACATCTCTTGGATACAACTGTAGCTATAAACATATAAATCTGTTTCAGAATAGAGGACTGCAGGTTACATCAATCTTTGTGGCCCTAATTTTATAACAATTTTTTCAGGTTGAATGGAGTGTCTGGGTAGCTTGTCCTGTTGGTCTGCTATATTTACTGAGATTTTGTAATATCAGGGCGATAGCCTCCAGTTAGCAGAACAGGGTAAAATAACTCCACATGCTGAGATTTATTAAAGGAACTTTGTATATTAAAGGCATGTCTAACAGAAGCCAGTGATGCTAGTAGTTGTCCCTTTTGTTATTGACAATTAAAAGAACTTATTAGTTGCTGTAATGTTCATTCCAGTTCACTATATTTATCTACAAGGTATCTCATTCTCACTGTATGTCATGTCTCCAAGCAAGAAACTTATGTTATGAAACGTTATATACTTGCTTGTATGAGTAAACACTGGTGCCTTTATGTGTGTTTTATTGTATTTGTATATTGTTTTGTATTGATCATATTCTTGTATTTATTATTGGTCTACATTTACCTTCAAGCCACAAGCAACAAATGCAACAGTCACAAAATATATTATTGTGCTTCTTTGTTCTTTATCACTGTTGTGAGTTTTATTACTTTTAATTTTAATAAATGAACAATATGTATTTATATTTATTATTTATAATTGTTAGTCCCCCTGTGGGTTCCAGGGCACCATTGTGGGGGGAAAAAGAATATACCCACTGCCTGCCCAAAAGCATGTTGTGAGAGTCGACTAATTGGGAGCTTCCTTCAAAGTAGGAGTACATCTGCCTGAGAGGCAAGGAACCGACATTCTGCATGCAAATAACTCAGACCTGTGAAACGGATGTACACGCAACGCTCAATTTCTGGAAAAGGACTAGGGTCCAGAAGTGGACGAACAACCAGAACTTCTCCGCCGGAGTTTACAGCTGGTGAACGCAAAGAAGAAGAAGATGGTTGTTCGTTTTTTTGTTGTTTTTTTTAATCATTTCTATTTTATTCTCTATGCCTCACGTTCTGTCCGCTGACTACACTACAACATTTTATTTCTTCTGTAGTAAGGAATGAATAGGATATCATTAAGTATATTATGTCTGCTCGTTATTTGCACATAGTATAGCTACTATTAAAAAAAGTTAATGAGTTTCACTATAATGTTAAACTATTTCCATTTATTTAGGAGGAACAATATTCTTAGGTGTTGAAAAAAATTTGTATTCCACGTTTCACTTCAATTTTGTTGAGTTATTAGGCAGCTGGGTCTGAAGGCATTATGAAAGTTATTATAGAACTTTTTTTTAAAATGACTTTTACTGCCCCCATTCCAAAACTGCTTAATCGAACTGGGGAAAAGAGGGGGGGAATGGTTAATTTCTAACCTGAGAATTTAGGGCCACAACACCAGAGCAGCTGCTTCTTACTGAATCCCTCCCCCCCCCCCTCACACCCCACCCCACCCCTAAACCCGCTCACACCCCCCCCCCCCCCTATACACACACAGAGGAAACAAATCACATCATCTAACCAAGAATTCAATGTTGCATAGAATGAGAGCCAGAATTCTAACCACGCAGGCAGACACTCCTGGACTAATGAGCTAAAATGTTTAAAGTAACACTTGGTGTAGAATGGATTATTGTAGCAGTCCAACATGACCATAGGAGTTTACAAAATTATTTACTGCACAGTGTGATTATTTACTGCGTAGTGTGATTATTTACTTCATACTGTGATTATTCACTGCATAGTGTAATTATTCACTGCATAGTGTAATTATTCACTGCATAGTGTAATTATTCACTGCATAGTGTAATTATTCACTGCATAGTGTAATTATTCACTGCATACTGTGATTATTCACTGCATAGTGTAATTATTCACTGCATAGTGTAATTATTCACTGCATAGTGTAATTATTCACTGCATAGTGTAATTATTCACTGCATAGTGTAATTATTCACTGCATAGTGTAATTATTCACTGCATAGTGTAATTATTCACTGCATAGTGTAATTATTCACTGCATAGTGTAATTATTCACTGCATAGTGTAATTATTCACTGCATAGTGTGATTATTCACTGCATAGTGTGATTATTCACTGCATAGTGTAATTATTCACTGCACAGTGTGATTATTCACTGCATAGTGTGATCATTCACTGCATATTGTGATTAACAGTAAAAAACTTCCATAGCTTTGTAACTTTTATTAATAAACAAATTTAAATATTGTTTTTATACCTACAAATCTGGTTACAAAGCAGCATAATAGTTAGCACACTGTCTCACCAGTGTAATTATTTGAGTTTGATTATTTAATGACCAGTAAATATCTGGGGTTGACCTGCTTGAACAAAATAAAGGCCAGCTGGAATGTCAATAACCATTTTAACCCCTTTTGTGTGATAGTATGCCTCCTAGAATGCTAACATGCAGCTATAAGAAAGATGTAAACTTTGTAATTTGAAAATGATAAAAAAGAGAATCATTTGAGGGCACGGTGTTGACTGAAATGATCAATGGTAAATGGACAAGGAAACAGAGATAATGCCGGATGGTCAGATACGTAGACATGAATACTGAGTACAGGACTCATCCAGGAAAACTTAGGAACAAAGTGAAGATGATGATGATAATGATAATGATGATGATGATGATGGTGATGATGATGTTGATGATGATGATGATGATGATGATGATAATGATGGTGATGATGATGCTGATGATGATGATGACGATGATGATGATGATGATGATGGTGATGATGATGGTGATGATGATGATGATGATGATAACGATGATGATGATGATGATGATCTCACTTAAAACTTGTCTTCCAATGTAAAGAGTTTTATTGAAATAATTTAGTACAAAACAGCAAACACAGAAGTAGTTTTCTTCAGAGCATGAGGTTTGTTGCAGTCAATTGTTGTAGTATTTTTTAATTATTTATTCCATACAATCATTCCTGCTGTAGTTTATTAGCAGCCCACATTCTATGTTGATTTTTAATTTTGTATCCTTATGATATAGCTGACTGTCTTGGTGTACTAATTTGGAAATATATAATTCATTCATATCTGATTTACTGGCGTTATTATAAACAGTTAATAGATTGGAAAGACATTGTTTGAGGCTGCAACGATTTAGTTCTGTAGAAGAATATATGCAGCATGTGTCTCTGCATGCACATGCAGACATACAAAACCACAAGTAAGACCACACATGTATTTCCACGCACAAAGCTTATCTTGCTGTGACTGGGGTAAATCATGAGTAATTTCATAAAATGGACAGCTTTAAACGAGCTGCTGCTCTTAATAAGACTTCTGTTTTTCTGTTCAAGGTACGTTCACTTTTTGAATAGTTAGCTTAAGCGACATCGGTGTTATCTGGTAAATTCGGGAAAACTGATAACCAAGACGTATAATTATTTAAATAAATGTAAGCACAAATTGTATGTAGTGTAACATGTGTAGAATAAATTTGTTCAATTGTCATACCTATTCTTATTTATTTTTTCAATGAAAACCTTTGAGGTATGATAGAAATTACAATAACCATTCCATTGTCTTGTAACTGTCAACATTTTTAAGGATGTCCTCAGGCTGCCTTTGAACACGGTTAGTGACAAGCAATGATAGCCAGCTGATTTTTGACCAGTGAGGGGCGCATATAGGGCATGACCCCTATGCCCTAGACTAAGGAAAAGGAAGACCCGAAAGGAAGATTTGTAAAAAGTAAACAAGTAAAGGACCCTTTTCCACACCTTCAGGCCTATCGGACACATAGGGTTACACTTATATTTTATAGACCAATCAGCAATCGGTGAGTAATGTGGTCAGCATCTGGGTGATGGGGTCAGCATCGCGAGGGCCACCTTTACTTCCCAGGGCTTGTACCTGATACCTACTCAAGGCTGGATCCACCTGGGAGTCAACGTCTACTAGACTGGGCACAGTAATAAATGTTGTGGTGCAAAGTAACGATTAAAAAACATTCTAGCATGCTGAGGATCTCATATTATCCTTAAGGGTAGTTTAGGTTTGTTAATGGAATCTTTTGGTTGGTTTCCTTTACCTCCGCTTTTGCTTTGTTATTGTCAAAAGTACAAACGAAACAGAGGTACTCCGTAGTTTGGTGGAAATAATTGAAAGAAAAAGGAAACTGACGTGCAAATATCAACCAAAACTTGAGGCATACACCTAAATTACCACAATAATGTCCCATGCAGGGTTTGTCTATGTTGTCAAGTCCGGTCAATCTTCAAGTCCAGGTAATCATCAAGTCATGGAATCGCTAAAAAATAGTTCATGCAGTATTAATTTATATGCAGCTAGCTCTCTCTCTCTCTCTCTCTCTCTCTCTCTCTCTCTCTCTCTTCTCTCTCTCTCTCTCTCTCTCTCTCTCTCTCTCTCTTTCTCTCTCTCTCTCTCACTTTCTCTCTCTCTTGCTCCCCCTTTCCTGGTCACATATCTATTTTATGTCTGTGTGTGCTTGTCTTTGTCTGTGTGTGTTTGTGTGTGTGCTAACATTTGCCTGCGTCATTGCTAGTCCCGAAATATTGCTTTCTCTGGGGGATTTGCTACAGAAAATTCAAAACTGCCAGAATCAGATCTTATTTCAGATGTTTAATTATGCTATTTCACGATTCAAATAATAGGCGACGTAACTAGGAGAGTGGATCAATACCACTGCGCCTGTTCTTTAATTGGTGACTAGTTCACCAACAGGGTTGAGTTAGTAAATAAAGTAAAGGACCCTCATCCACACTCTGGCGTTTTGGGCATATAGGGCTAGACCTATATGTTATAGACCAAACAGCACTTCGGGGTGATATGGTCAGCGTCACGCCAGCCGCCTTTACTGCCAATGCCTGTACCTGATACCCAGTCAAAGCTGGGTCGACCTGGGAGCCAAAGTCATTGTTGAAAAAAAAAGAGGGACTCCTCCATCCTTTAATTGTGAGCAAGCCACCTGAGTCTTTTGAGACTAAGCATTGAGAAAACGGGTGTGATACCTGTAATTTCCAGTGCCTCGCTTTTTGCGATCTTGTCTGGCAACTTAATGTAATCTTCTTAGGCATCGCGTGTGAAAGTTATTTAGCCGTTTCTCGTGGTCCAAGTAAGTCGACTAAGTTTCACTGCCGTAAGGAAGAGTGATGAGAACACAAGCCTGGTAGACAAGAGTTTTTGTTTTAATGGTTAGCTTTCTTTTCTCCCAATCTCTCTTTGTTAATCTGCTCATTGTTGCTGTTGTCTTACCTATCCTGATGTTGACTCCTTGGTCCGTGATAGTTTATTATTTACTAAGGATCACGGGTATCTGAAATAGTCAGCTGTCTCCAGCTCTTCACCATCAATATAGACTGCACGTCTATTTTTAGCAAATTTGAAAAGCAGATGCACATACGTGTCGCCATTGTAACCGACTTACAAAGCAAGTTAAGAAAGGTACAGACAGGCATGTTCAGGGCAGACTGGCAAGCATAGCTATATTTTTCCAGGGCATGCAGGGGTGATGGGAAATTAACAGGCAGGCAGATTAGTTGATTCTGCCCTATTTGGTGATGAATTTATGCATTCCAAGCTAAATGAGGTCATGGTCATTTGGGAGCAAGTGAAAAATGCGGAGGTGCGAATAGATATGCGAATATGATCTGAAGAGAATGGTGCAGCTAGGAGTGCCCAGGTGATCTGGTCGGTACTCTACACTCAGAGGAAAGAGAAAATGAACATATATAATCCGACTGCTGCTGGCACTACGGGAATTGGGTCTCGGGACTCCTCGATGGCTGCTGAGCAAGACCGGGGAGTGGGTTTTGGGCAGGAGAGGGTTATGAGATTTTCCTGCATGCTATAAAGTCAGTTCTCAGCTCAACACTCAATATTAGCATCCGGCACCATAATCGTTTTCTTCTTTGTGTTAACTGAGTTCAAATACACAGCATGCATGCATGCAGATATTAATCATTACAGTTTTTCCTCGGCGTCTCTGATGCATATATACGTTTATACACTGACATAAAAATTCATTCATATGTACACAATAAACGCTCAGAAATGTGGCCAGCCAATCAAAGTCTGAACACGCTATTTTATTATTAGTCGTGCCGGTACAGAATGTGCCTGAACACGAAATGTCTGGAAATAAATATGATTTACACACACGGGCCATCGTTGAAGGTCGGCTTTCATGACGTGGTAAACACTGTGACATTAAACTACGTGTGTCAGGAATATAAAGACTTTACAGCTGCTTTAAGTTCTTCCATATCTCATCCGGCCACCTCAAATGAAAACGCTATCAAATGAAATCTCAGTAGAGAGTTTTATAAAAAGATTGCTGACTCGAGCTGACTAAAGTAGAAGGACCTTAGGACATAAAAACAGTATACGTAAAACCTCTTGGTATTCAAATGCGGGCGAGGAGAGGAGTGGGTCAAACTGTCCGAGCAAGAATCTGACTTGTGTAGGATTTTAACCATTTTAGGCGGTGAATGCAGGGGCTGGCCAGCTAGTACTGCAGAATCAGAAGTTCAGAGGTCCCGAGTGGTTAGTCCTTTTAATATGATCTCCAGGTCATGCTGCTGTGTGAGGAAACGAGCAGGCAGATAGGCTGGTAGGTTCTGCACCACTTGGTGGTGAATTAATGTATGACAAGCTAGATCTTGTGAGGGCCCTTTGGGAGCGAGTAAATAGGGCTGAAGCACATATAGATAATTACGGTCTGAGAAAAATGGTTCTGCGAGGAGTAACCAGGGGATCTGACTGGCCTGCGCTCAACACTGAAGGTAAAAGAGAGACTGACAGACGGATGATGGTGTCTTCGAAATTATAACTCTTTCCTTGTTACTAAAGATGGGGGCGATGTTCTTATTGGAGAATCATGAGTGCTGTGATGTAGATTCTTAGTTCAATATCCAAATAAGGGGAACACACTGAACCAGGCCTTTATATGTATGACAGTGGCATTCTAAATTAATAGAAAAAAAGGGGATCACCTTTTTTAACGAATACATGAAAATGCTCATAAACCCTTATAAAATATATCTTTTATATAAAAGTGCACAGATACGACACAGAAAAAAGACAGGAAAAATCCACACAGGTTGAGTTGGCATGCTTTCATACGTGGTCACATAGAATAAAGATACACTTACATAGCCTGTATGTATGCATGTATTATGCTTGGATGCATGCACCGATGAAGAGAAACAAACGCGATCATACTGGTGCAAGGAACGCATATGGAGAAATCCAACATTTATGTGCATACTTACATAATACCATCCCACATGTAACTACATACTTACATAATACCATCCCACATGTAACTGCATACTTACATAATAAACATATTTGCATATGTATACATAGTACTAACATACATACATACATACACTATGCATATTGTCCTATAACATGCTCACCGAAGACACCAAGATGGTGACGAATCTCTTTTCAACCTTCAAAATGAGTAACAAAATAAAGTAGCAGGAGAGACAGACTTTCCGAAAGACAGGCAGACAGACGTATAATCGAAAGTGCAAACAGATAGAGTTACCGAACGAAAGAATGAACATTATTTGAAAGGGCTAATAAACTGCAGGCCTGTTTTACACTATTTTTACTGACAGACAGGCAGACATTCATACGCAGAAGATAAAAGAGCAGCCAGATTTACCGACACGCCGAAGACAGATATAATACAACAGGACGGACGAATACAAATATATGCAAAAGTGCAGACATATCTACTTATCGACAGACATGGGTTACAGACTGAGGGGAAAGAACTGAAATTATATCTATAAAAACACAAACGTACATACTGGCAGCTGAGAGACGGGCTAGTTTCGAAACGTGCACAAGTGATCTGCAACTGGCAAGGTCACGCACAAGGACGCATCTTCAATGGAAATAATCTGGGAAACGGATTATGACAGTAATTAAACCTGTGGCACAGATTCGAGGTGTTTGAATACGTAAAAAGGCTGAGCTTAAAGTTTTCCGTATTTGTCGTGAATGTTGAGGGAATGGAGTGGATAATTTAGAGATGCTGACATAAGCTAATGTATGTGAAGAAGGAGAGTAAAAGTCTCAGTGGAAGAGGAAGGGAAATGTTTGTAAAAAAAAAATAGGTAGTAAAGAAAAGAAGAGATATTGTAAACATTTATCTTTCCAACGGCAATTGTATTTTATACATTTAACCGGTACAACTCACTTTTTCGGGCCCAGAAATAGAGTGACTTCCATTCATGAACTGCCGTATCGCGCTGCGTGTCCTATGTTGCTACGTTCCTAACAATTACTGAGCTGGAATCTAAAGCCTCACTGCAGTTTGTCTTTATTAGTGGTGGTGAGGGGGGCACCAGGTTTCGACGCCCTGACAGAGAGACACCGATGGACAGACGATGAATGAGTGAGTGAATGAGTGAAGGAATGAGGGAGTGTGAGTGAGGGAGTGCGAGTGAGTGAGTGAGTAGGTGTGTGAGTGAGTGAGTAAGTGACTGAGTGAGTGAGTGCGTGCGTGAGTGCGAGTGTATACATTCGTGAATCAGTTAGTGAAAGTGTTGCACAGGAGAATGTTGTTAAGAAGCAGGATGGGGCAAAGGGGCTGGGAAAGTAATTAGAAAGACATTTTAGGAACATACGGAGAAGACACAAACTAAAGTGATCGGCATGTTTAAATGCGAAAATAAATTAGACAATTGCTAAAAGACTTTTGCAGGACATAATCTTGGAAGGGCACGAACAGGGAAATGGACAACAACCAGATTTAGTTTATTGCTAGGGGATGTCATGAATAAATTCCGAAGACACAGTTTGAGATTATAATTGATGGGACAGATTAAGTGAAAGCAAACAAGAGCAAAATCGTGTTTATTCGATCAAAGTAATTCTTCTCCTAGCACCTGCCCTCATATTTCGATGCCTTCTTCTCTCCCCATTTCCTCGTCTCTCCTCCTTACTCTTTCTTCACAAACTGCTGAAAATGTGTCAAGCGCAGAGCACGTGCTCCGTAGCTCCGGCGATGACTCCTATGTATAATTAAATCCACATGCGAAAAAAAGAGTACTGCAGGAAATAACCGGTCACCCTAGTATTGCCTGTCTGCTAGGGAAGGGGCACTAGTCCCCTAGGAGTCCATACGCCTGGTGCCACACCGCACGCCCGCCAGACGTCCAACGTTCACGACCAGCTCACCCGTGGCCATCCAGTTCCTTAGCACGTTGACCCACCTTGAACTTGGGGGTTATATTCGGAGTTTGCCGTCTTGTAGATGGACTGATGTCCAAAGCTAACGGGATCCATCTATCCGGGGAAGGGCTTATAGCACTCCCGATATCCTTGGAAGGCACGTCTCCGAGCATATGAGGTATTTTATAAGGATTTCAGATCCCACCCTGAAATCCCGCCTTGCCCTCTGTGCCCATCGCCACCTCTCACAGCTAACCTCTATATCTAGAGGCCGTTCCACAATCCTCAATCAGTGGACGCGCTTGGTTGGGGATAGTCGCCCGGCTTTACCCTGGGAGAGCGTGCACAGTCTGGAGGAGCAGATGGATCACCACAGTCTGGTGAGATTGATGCAGCGGGGAGTGACAAGAAGTTCTGGCAGATGCTCGAAGCTCAGAGGCAAGGCAATCAGAATGCTATTGGCACCATTAGTATCGGAACTCTTCACTTGCTGCTGAAGATGGGGAAGGAGCGCTTATGTGAATTCGACGAGTGCTGTGATTTCGGTTCTTGAATCAACTTAACTCAACTCAGTAATATTTCTTCCTTGTTCGCTATTAAAAGTGTGGCTGGAACATTATATTGTAGTTAGTTCTAGTTAGTCGCATTTTACGACATGCTTTGTAAGGTTAGTGGTTCTGTTATTCACCATCCCCCCCCCACCCATTTTCCCCCCAGGGGTACGTGTATTCTCCTTTCACCGAAAGGGGCTCTTGAACTAAATCATAAGTGAGAGTAAAGACCAAACACAGTAGGAAACTGCTCCTCGCTGCAAATTGTTAGACCTCCCATCGGTGGCGCCCAATGAGCTTATTCAAAAAATAATGTGTAAGGGGCTAAACTTGCTATGTAAAACAAGTTAGCATTTTAAATTTATGTTTATACATATCATTTTATTTTATTATTTTTTATTTTAATTAATTATTCAGCACATTATTATTATTATGCGCCTAAGCAAGGCTTAGATCCCCCAGAGCCCCGATCATAAGAAATTTGAGAAGTGGCTGAGACATCCACCTCACCCTCCCCCATTTTGATTTCTCTTTGTCGATGTCTCTCCCTGACCGCAAGTCCACAAAACAATGGCGCAAAGAAGAATAGGGGTCGGTTTATTTTCTCACGCCATCTCCACTTCATATATTTCGTAGAAAATTCTAGAAAATATCCGGTGCCCATTCGACAAAATGAAGACAGCATGACGGCCTTATTCACATAGCACTCATATTGACACCCTCAATTAGTAAATTCAAACAATTTAACCGAAAATAAGCCACTTGACGGGAGAAGCGACATGTAACACAGTAATCAATAAGTTCTCACCACTGCCCAGACACAGAAACAAAACGATTAATCAAAAACATATGCCGGGGCCAAAGTGATTTATGAAAGAAGTTCAGGTAGCCAGCTTCAAATTTCATAAATGAGATACTAGAGAAAGATGGTCCAAATGAACATAAGAGACACCGTTCTTAACCAGACGTACGTCGGGATCTTGAAACCCATGCCATACAAGCTGGAGTAGATCGGTCACAGTTACAATAGTTTTGACATGTATGCCTAGTGGTAGAGATTTGACCAGCATGCCAGGCAGGGGATGTCAATAACCAGGGAACAGACCTCCTGGTCGACCCAGGGTTCCCTGGGAAAACAACATCCGACTGTCCCTAACTGACAGAGGACTTGGATGAAACAAAGCCAAAAAGAAAAAAAAAACGCTTATAGAAGTTTGCCGATCTCTCTGGCAAACCTCTACATGCCAAGGTAGAATAGAATCGACTAAGTAAATAAAAAAGATTACTGTGGCAATTGTATCCTTTCCTTATAGGACACTGTTACGCAAAGGCTTCAAAAGCTTGATAGTGTATAACGTTTTTTTTTTTTAACTATTTCATACAATCTCTCTATCCGTTTTTTTTTTTTAATCTTAACGTCAATACTTTTAAATATGTAATGTTTATGGTTAATTGTGTTAAGCGACCACTCTTTTTTTGTTTTTAACTCACTTTCCTTACAAAGAATTTAGTCATAAAATTGTACTCACCTGGTTTGTGTGTTACAATTCATGATCCTGCCTCCTCTGGCAACAGGTACTACTGGAACGGTCAGCATCTATACGTCAAGACATTTGCCGCTGGAGACGGAGCTCCGGTGGGTGTGTCAGACGTGCTGTAATGTCGATTCTTAAATCAGTCAGTCAAATCTCTTGTAAAAGTCCACATTTTCGAAGTATTAAATTTCTGTTCCTGAATGTTATTCGTTTCTCTTATGGGATTGTCCAGTCCTGGCACCGCGCCCTGAAAAGAGAAATAAACAGAGGGTGTTTGTAAAACGATTATATGTCGAACTCATTATACACCTTGAAATTGTTTATAATCATCATTCAGACTTTAAATTCCTATTGTTCGTTGCTTGGTTTAGAGATAGTCTTCATCTCTTATTATACATTAACATTAGGATCGGAGCGCTTAACATTCCCAAAATTTGTACTCTTGAATATGCGGATGATTAACCCCTCTTGGACGTAATTAACGGACAAATTTTTTTTTCGCCAGAGGCGTATCGGGAATGTGACGATAGAATCATATTTTTGAAAGATCAATTTACACTCGGCGGGTGATTTGGTCAACCTCACACCTGCCATCTTTACTTCTCAGGACATTACCTGTGCCCATTGTAGGCTGGATCGATCTATCTATCTATCTATCTATCTATCTATCTATCTATCTATCTATCTATCTATCTATCTATCTATCTATCTATCTATCTATCTATCTATCTATCTATATCTATCTATCTATCTATCTATCTATCTATCTATCTATCTATCTATCTATCTATCTATCTATCTATCTATCTATCTATCTATCTATCTATCTATCTATCTATCTATCTATCTATCTATCTATCTATCTATCTATCTATCTATCTATCTATCTATCTATCTATCTATCTATCTATCTATCTATCTATCTATCTATCTATCTATCTATCTATCTATCTATCTATCTATCTATCTATCTATCTATCTATCTATCTATCCATCTATCTATCCATCTATCTATCCATCTATCCGTCTATCTATCCGTCTATCTATCCGTCTATCTATCCGTCTATCTATCCGTCTATCTATCCGTCTATCTATCCGTCTATCTATCCGTCTATCTATCCGTCTATCTATCCGTCTATCTATCCGTCTATCTATCCGTCTATCTATCCGTCTATCTATCTATCTATCTATCTATCTATCTATCTATCTATCTATCTATCTATCTATCTATCTATCTATCTATCTATCTATCTATCTATCTATCAATCAATCAATCAATCAATCAATCAATCAATCTATCAATCTATCAATCTATCTATGTATCTATGTATCTATCTATCTATCTATCTATCTATCTATCTATCTATCTATCTATCTATCTATCTATCTATCTATCTATCTATCTATCTATCTATCTATCTATCTATCTATCTATCTATCTATCTATCTATCTATCTATCTATCTATCTATCTATCTATCTATCTATCTATCTATCTATCTATCTATCTATCTATCTATCTATCTATCTATCTATCTATCTATCTATCTATCTATCTATCTATCTATCTATCTATCTATCTATCTATCTATCTGATCTATCTAATCTATCTAATCTATCTAATCTATCTAATTTGTCTGTTTGTCTGTCTGTCTGTCTGTATCAGAAACAGTCAGTTTGTGTATTCATTTATTTGCAGAGTAATGGTGGATACTGTAACACAAGAAGAACTAGAACATTTGGTGACAACTTTACAGATTTACTGAAAGGAAAAAAGCGGCAGAAAAATGAGAAAACGTTCTTGACTGCCCTGTGTCGTGGCATGGAATTGATACATTATGTTAAATGATACATTATGTTAAAGAACTCAAGATAAGAAGTTGCATGATCACCAACGCCAGACAAGAGGATACTTAAATGATGGTCTGTATTGATTGTCTGTATCTTACATTTGGCTGTACAATTAAATGTCACAGACAAGAAATTTAGCAGAAATGTACGGCCACTCTAAGCTTGCATTTCCTGCAATGGCGAATAAATCAACAGGGGAGACTATCTAATTCGCGTCTCTAGTTCCTGACTCCGCGTCTTTAATGGTGATGACAATGATCCAGGGCGCCAAAAAGATATCATGAAATCGCGCCTTTGTCCCGCCAAATTCAACCCTTATGTCATTTCTCTTTCCCCTCTGATACTAAACTGCGAATAAAACCAGCACCGATAGGAAATAAAGACTACAGGTTTTTGACAAAAAAACTGGATGATTCGTTGGCTGAATTGGCGGAAGCTTACTAGTTATGTGGAGGCCACTAATGGTGGGTCCCTACACTATACACTAGGTTTGGACGCATTAAAACAGAGGGACGATTGACATCAGTACCAGCGATATTATTACAGGATCTACTGAACATGGGTATATGGCTTCACTTATTAACGCAGCATAGTATACCAGGTATACTAACTTGAGGTTATTTCACTTATTTTTTTTACAGTACTCATTCAATGTCCCCTATGGGTGAGTTATGAGGATGTTTCTATGTTTAAGGTAACTATGTTATAATTTCATGTACAGTTATGATAGGTATGACATATTTAACGGCAGGTGAATATACCAAGGGAGCCACCGTGGTGTAGCAGCTAGATTAGTAGTTCTCAACCTTCCTAATGCGGCGACCATTTAATACAGTTTCTCATGTTGTGGCGACCCCTACCATAAAATTATTTTTGTTGCTACTTTATAACTTCAGTGAATGTGTGTTTTTCGATAGTCTTGGGCGACCTCTGTGAAAGTATCGTTCGACCCCCAAAAGTGTCGTGACTCATAGGCTGAGAACCACTGTGTTAGAAGCTTTCCTGAAGATCCGAAGATCGTGGTTTCAGGACCCGGCGAATCCAGATTTTTTTTTTTTTTCGAAAATGTCTTTGGCGATCCAGTCGTAAAATGGGTAATGAGTTCCTGGAGGTGGAGGCGATTAAAGTCAGGTTAACCACATCATTCATCGAGTGTCGACCGGTCTGTCAAATATAGGTCTAGTTCTATATACCCAATACGCCTGAAGGAGTGGACAAGGGTCCTTTACTTTCATACCGGCATGTCAATGCAGGTTACACCAGGCTAGTGTGATCTTTTGCCCTATTTGTGACCCTTTGAAAGTGCACTTCGTTCGTTGGTTCGTTCGGTTATAGGTGCCCCAATTATGTTTTTGGGAATAGAAGAAGGTGTCTGCGGTGATCTGCGCTAATGGCTTACCGTACAGACTAAGGATGTGTTATCTTAAGGTCCAGCCTTTAAGTAGCAACCATCGAAAGGGAGGAAAAAAGAGGCTAGGGGGCAGGAAAAAAAGGTAAATAACATTTTTTCACATTGTTTGTGTAAGCATAAAGAATTATTCAGTAGAGATCCACAAACAGTATAGTAACGAATTAAATTTCGACTGCTCTACCATACAGACTAAGAACGTGTTATCTTAAGGTCAAGTCTTTAAGTAGCAGCCAAAAAAAAGTGGGTGAGAGAATGAGAGTGTGTGTGGGGGGGGGGGGGGGTGTGTGCAGGAAAGGAGGTAAATAACATTGTTTCAAATTGTGTAGACATAAAGAATTATTCAGCAGAGATCCACCAACAGTAAAGTAACAAACGAATTCATTGTCGACTGTACTATAGGTTGAAGAGCCGCTTTTGTGTGGCATTTAGACGTTCGCCTGCGGATCAGAAAGTCATTGGTTCGGTCCTGGTAAAGCCGGGTTTTTTTGTTTTTTGTTTCTTCAGAAATTGTCTTTGTGTCCAGGTCGACCCAGCCTTAAACTGGCACTATGTAAATTCCTGGGAAGTAAATGCGACTGGTCTGACATTGACCACATCATCAATTATAGGCTTAGGCAAAATGCCAAACAAGCAGGAAGGCGTGGAAAAGGGTCCTACCTGTCGATAGCCCGTTACTTCTAACAGTAGGGGTACCTTCATATAACTGTTACACAGTTGAACAGTGTATCCAGAGTTTGCTCACTCTCTATTTCTGTGAGCGTACAATATTTAAATGACTTCCTTAAACTCGATATTCTACCACGACACTGGACCGCTGGTCACTTCGTAGTATAACTGCTATACAGTTGAACGGGCTATTTGGAATTTCCTCCCGTTTGATTGTTATCCTTGATGTGTGTGTGTGTGTGTGTGTGTGTGTGTGTGTTTGGGGGGGGTGCGGGGGCTGAATAGAGGTGCGTAATCAATGACCAGCGAATTAAATAACAATGGTCGAAAGAAGTGTTACAATATGACAAGCATTTAAACACAGGGTATAAACCGGTTAACAATGTTATGTTATTAGGTGTTTCTTTTTTTTTTTTTTTTTATCATATAGAGCTTACACCAAAAGGGAAGATCGTAAAGAACAAAGTAGACAAAGAACAAATGGACAAAAGACATCAGAGCACGAGGTCGAGGCAGCCAGAAGAACCAGCAGCAGAATCTTTTATTTCCCTCGACACTCGAAACGGTAAAAATGAATTGAAGAAGAAGAAGAAGAAGACTGGATTTTGCAAATGAGCACAGCATCTTATTTTCAGACATGTTTGAATTTACTTTTTATCTTCATGTCTTTTTTGTTGCGTCAAATAGTAGGGCTTCCTTTGAAAATCAACAATGTCTACAATCTCCCTAAAAAAAAAACAGCCTCTGTGACATTTGGATGCGCACACATCTAGTTTTAGAAAGAAAAGAAAAACTAGACGGAGATGACAAAGCTGCACTCAACAGCAGGAAGACTCCATATTAAAGCCACGGGAGACAGAAATTATCTCCCTAAATGTCCCCGCATTTTTAAAGATGCAGGATCTCTCGGGCAGTTTGGTCTCGAATGGAGACACCACATCACAGGAAACAATGCAGTGTGGAGCGGTTCATCTCTCTGACACTTTTTTCCGGGGATAGAGGGCTCAAAGTATCAAGGTCTTGTTTAAGTGCATATTACACACACACACATAAATATATATTATATATATATATATATATCTATATATAATATATATATATTATATAATTATATTATATATATATATATATATATAATATATATATATATATATATATATATATATATATATATATATATTTATGTATATATATATATAATATATATATATATATATAATGACGAATCTCTGACACTAACACGATTGCGTGACATTGGAGTAAAGCATGGTGAAGCACGTCTATGCCCCTGAGGCCAAGAGAGGAGACATAACCGACTAGAAGTACGCTGGAGTGACTGCTGCATCAGACGACCGAGCACGCATGGGAATGCTTAATGTGCAGTGACGTCGATTGTGATAATATATATATATATATATATGTCGTGTAAGCATAAAGAATTATTCAGTAGAGATCCACAAACAGTATAGTAACGAATTAAATTTCGACTGAGTATTATATATTAGGGCTGTTACCGAATAGTGATTTCCCCTATTTCGGCCGAATACGAATAACGGGACTAACTATTCGACCGAATACGAATACAAATAGTATATAGTGTATAGAAAAAAAAAACACATTCATAATGTCAAATGTACGCTGAACTTTTACTTCATATAAAAGTAGCACATAATAGTCATCTTCTTCTTTAGCATTCTGAGCCCTTGAGGTTTACTACTGCAGATATCACTAGTCTCCATTCATCTCTCTGACTGGTCTTCTCTTCACAATTTGTGACACCAAATGTTTGCAGGTCTGGCTGGACATTATCTCTGGATCTTTTTTTCTGCCTCGTGGTCTACGCCAATTCCTCTCTCAAGTGTATACAGTTTTACTTCTCTGTCTTCTGGCATTCTTTCAATATGCCCCAACCATTTTAGTCTGTTAGCTCTCATGATGCCAGTGATCAATGGTGATTTAAACAGATTATGTGTTACGTTGTTGTTTTTCACTCTCCATTCCCCGCTGTTTGCATCTTTGAAGGTCCAAAGATTTGTCGTAAGAGTGTTTTTGAAAACCTGTAATAAGGCCTCAACTTTTTTTTTTTTATTTCGGCTTCAAGTTTCAGAGCCATTTAAACGACTGGTCTTATCGACTATTTGTATATTTTGATCTTGGTGTTGCGAGACAGACACTTTAACTTTAACAGATGTTGAATGGCATAGTATACTTTATTTCTAGATTCTATTCTAGATTGTATTTCTTCTCTCAGCATGTTGGAGTAGTTGGAGTTTGCACCCAAGTACTTATATGTTTCCGTTCGTTTGATTTTCATATTATCGACTAGTATGTGGCCGGAGTTTATATTCGTTCCATGTCTAGTTAGTATTCGTACAGAAAAAAACATTTTATGTTTTGCATCCTTCAGTCCCGTCTGTGGTAACTAATAACTAGGAATAAAAGAATCCTAAGTATTATAATAAGTAATTAAACTTTGAAATTGTCACTGACAGCTTGGTTAAGGCATGAAAGCTGCATTAGCTTTCAACAAAACCAATCATTCCATGTTGTCAGTGTTAAGGCCGTGTATGCAGAAGCGGGTGTAAGATAACTACTATTCGTATTCGGCCCGACCGCAACTATTCGGCCGAATACTGAATAGTCAATAGTTCCACTATTCTGCCCTGAAGCGAATACGAAGCGAATATTCGGTACAGCCCTAATATATATACATACATATGTGTCTGCGTGTGTGTGTGTATGTGTGCTGCAGAGGAAGCAGCAATCGAAAACTGCAGTGTTTAATATCTGAATCAGCTCATGCGTGCTGAGAATTTGGACTAATAAACAGCAAAAAAAGAAGACAAAGATTATGGTGCAACGTGTTAATAAAAGATTTGCAGTCGACATTGATTCCGAAGGGTTGGAGACAGTCGACTATTATACGTATGGAGCATTCACAGGGAATAACAAGCTATTGCCTGACCAAGAAATGAACACCAGGATAGGCAAGGCAGCAACAACACAGAGCAGATTACCACATACAAAAATGTCCGAGAACTTGAAGCTCACGGTTAAAGCAGGAACGGGAGTTGATGTGGTGAAAGGTCATGGGTTCGCTCCCGGCGAAGCCGGACTTTTTTTTTTTTTTTTTCTTTCTAAAAATGACCTTTGCACCCATGTCGACCCAGCCTTGAGTGAGTACCGGGTGAAGTCCCGAGAAGTAAAGGCGGCCTGCGTGATGCTGACACATCACTCATCTTGTACCGATTTGTCTATCAAACATAGGTCTGGCCCTATACGCCTAAACGTCGAAATGGGTCCTTTACTTTTACTTTAAAGCAAGAACTCTTTTTCTATCATTCTTGTGTTGTCAACACTTTTGAGAGCTGCGCATTTAAGAAGATGTACAGTAAATACATGTGGTGGCAACACAGATCCTGAAATCTCATCCTCTAATTGTGGAAGACTTTTCTTAACGCGTTCGGGTCTTGCTAGTCCTACTGGCTGAGAGTCCCAAGCCTCCTCGGAGCACAGGACAACAATACGGAAAAGTGGCAAAAACTAAACGGGAAACAAATATAATAAAGTAGTATGCAATACAAAAACAATTATTTAAACAGTTAACATCTAACATGGTTGGGAGTAGGGTTTATTTGCCCTTTTATGCATTTTCAGTTATTTTGGTAATTACGGAATTACTATTCGACCAAGCACTAATAGCAAAAAGTACGGAATGCCTACGGAATCATCTGAATCAAATTAATAACAGAGGGGAGGAAAATAATATGAGAAAAAAAAAAGCACTACGCAGACAGAGACAATAGAAAACAGAAAGACAATGTAGAAACTCAATTAAAAAAAAACACCTTAAGACAAACAGAGGAATTTAAGTATTTGGGAACAATTTTCACATCTGACGGAAAACTGGACAGAGAAATTAGCTTGAGGTGTGCCAAAGCTAATCCAGCAATGGGGCAACTATCTCCCCTGTTGACACACAAGGAGATACCTCGGAGTACTAAAAGTGAATCTTATTAGAACTATTTTTTGGCAAACACTATGTTATCAGTGCCAGACGTGGACACTCACATCCTCCAATGAACGTAAAATTGTGACAACAGAGATGAAATGGTTTGGAAGAGCTGCAGGATTTTTTAGGAAAGACAGAATACAAAATCACGAAATCAGACAAACGTTAGGAATAAAGCCAGTCTTACAGGTCATCAAAGAACAACAAATGAAGCGGTTTGGACACCTAACAAGAATGCCCTGATACTATCTGCCACAGCGAGCCACACTAAAACGTTACAACGGGTATAGAGCAAGTGGAAGACCTCGGAAAATATGGAGTGATGGCATTAAGAACAACCTTCCAGAAATGAACATCAGTCTCAATAGTGCTCTTGACAGAGCTCATCAACGAACATTACATCTCCCTCGGACACTTTGATGAGGTACAAGGTGGAAGAGAAGAAAAAGAAGAAGAAGAAGAAGAAGAAGAAGAAGAAGAAGAAGAAGAAGAAGAAGAAGAAGAAGAAGAAGAAGAAGAAGAAGAAGAAGAAGAAGAAGAAGAAAGAAGAAGAAGAAGAAGAAGAAGAAGAAGAAAATGATGATGATGATGACGATGATGATGCATTTTCGTGCGCGTCGGATATGCTGTTATAAAATTTTTCTTGGGGGATCAAGGAGCTTAAGCAGTCCATCTCTCCCCCCCCCCCCCCCCCCCCCCCACATCCCTGCTCCTCCTATTCCGGTGCCCCTGTCTACATTTACGAAGATGTTAGATGTCTAAAACATTCTGGTCTAGAATGAGATTCATTTATCTTTTGGGTTCATCAGCTGAGTTACGGTGTAACAGAATAAATATATCAGTAACAAAGGAGACATCAAACAGCTGCAGGGGAAACTGGGTACACGTATTCATACAAGAATGTGATTCCATTTCCAGTGACTTGTGGTACTTGGGGCAGGAGTTCCTTTTCGATTTGTTTAAGCGACTGTCATAAAGAAATGATCCGTGGATCTGGGTTTTTTCTTGAGAATATGTTACGTTGACTGAACAGCGGAGAACAATTACAATATTTTTATTACACAATGGAAATGATTAAATCTCTGATGTTAAAGAGGTCATTCGTATTTCCATTTCCAAATAACGATAATAATAATGATGATGATAATAATAATTCTTTTTTTCTCCCTTTTCCTTTTTAATTTTCTTATTTGTTTTCCTTTTCTTTTCTTTTTTTTTTCTTCCCCCTGCTTCTTCTTTTTCTTCCTCGTCTTCTTTTTCTTCTTCTTCTTCTTCTTCTTCTTCTTCTTCTTCTTCTTCTTCTTCTTCTTCTTTTCTTCTTCTTCTTCTTCTTCTTCTTCTGCGTCTTCTTCTGCTTCTTCTTTTTCTTCTGCTTCTTCTTTCTTTGACTTTAAAAAGGCGTTTGGTGTTATGTATTGTCGTATATTGTAGTTTAACAGCTGCGATATCTGATAAATTTCCACATTCTACATTTAATTTAGAAAATCTATAATTAGTCGTCATTAACTATATATTTGTTAATGTTTTATAGGGCGTTCTTTCGGTTGTGAGCAACCTGCAGTCCAGTGTGTGTGGAGATTGTGGGGCGAAAGTATGTGTGTATGTATGCATATATGTATGTATGTATGAATATGTGTGTGCGAGTGTGTGAGTGAGTTAATCAATGTGTGTGTGTGTGTTTGTTTGTGTGTGTGTGTTTTTGTATGTGTGGCATCGGCAATTGATTGAAAACGATTGTTAGGAAAGGGAGTTTTGTTTTCGAATTCCATAGATTACAAAATTGTATCACATGTATCAAAGACAACTACTATGTGGAACAGAACACAGCATAAAAGTGAAATTAAACTCCATAGACATTTAATTATTTAAACACGAACGCCTACACTTATCGACAGGGCCCGTGGTGATCAGTTTTCCCTCGACCAAATCAGGTTTCGCAATACAACCTAGCTTTCTAACAGCTCTGCCAGGCTAAACAATCAAATTATACTGAAGAATGAGACATTTATCATGTGTGGATTCCAGGGCCCTATTGTGGGAAAAACGAAACATACTCACTGCCTTCCAAATGTCATAAGAGTCGACTAACTGGGGCTTACTTCGAAGTCGGACCATCTGTCTGAGAGGCAATGAATCAACGATCTGCATACACATAAATCAGAACTGTAAAACTAATATACACGCAATACACAGGCTCTGGAACAAGACTAAAGTTAAGAGATGGACGAACACCCAGAAATTCTCGCTGGGGTTTACAGCTGGTACACACGAAGAAAAGGAATACACATTTTACCACACTAATTACCACATGTTGCTTGCAAAATTCGTGCATAGATTACTAGCCATATGAAACCGTTGAACGTGTTAATCAATGAAACTACTAGACACTGAAAATAGTTAATCATTGTGTCTGACTGACTGACTTTCTACCCCACCAGGACACCACACAAGCGATAAACACCCGATGTCACAAAGTGCTACCATGCGGATGAGGATCACCGTGAGACGTCCCAGAAACCTCGTTTAGCCAAATGACTATATTTATGGCCGGACTATATTGCGTTCACTGGCAAGAGCCAGAGTAGGGCTTAAAATAACCAAATATTGCATCCCATGAAGGGATGACAAGATGGGCGATTACAACTCAATCAATGTTTCACCACTCTTAGCCACTTGAAGTGATTACAGATTCACACAGTTTTACCAACCAATTAAATTTGAATAGCAATCAATGCAATATTTAAGTTACTTACCCTGTTTGATGTTTTTTTTTAACTACTGGCCTGTCTTGAATGATTTGAATCTTGATCAGCGATTGACATCAGGAATAGACAAACTACAAATGGTTGTTTTATTGTCATGTCTACAATCTAATTTGAAATACGATACATAACGTTCTTATCTTCTCGTATTTCAGTCACCTCAGTGCAGTTTTTTAAAAGTGGGATAGGGTTAAGAATCGTATTTGTGCTATTTGAAATGCCTTGTTCGTGATATTGAGATTTTATATTTTGTGTTGTTTTGATTTGATCCGTGTTAAGCTTTGCTCTATGTGGCAGTTGATTGGGGGCATTCCCGTATAATAGTCAAACTATCTCAGCTGTTATCGTTATCTTATTGTACAATAGCCTTGTTAGGTGAATTCGGTTCGAATGCACACAGATCTAAATTTTTCTTGGGCAGATAGTTACTTTTTCCACCGTTTTACTGAATCTGTAATAGATTATTATTCACTCTCCTACTTCTTCTATCTAACACTCACTTCACATTTACAACCATTTTATAACACTTTTTTGGTATTAAACAGTATCTCTGAATATTAAAACACACCACCGAAGTTTATGGATGTTAGCTTCGCCATCTTGACAATCAAAATACCACTTTGACAAATGTAAACTGAATCCTCACGTAACCTAGGCGAGATCGGGACTATTTTGTAAATGGCTGAATAAAACTCTGAAAGATGATTACATGTAAACTCTGATTCGGTACAAACCTAAGATGAACACACAACAAACAACTGACCTGACTGACTTAGCTAACAAATCAGCTGTCTCGAAAACTGGTCTTGTTAGATTTGTAACACACATTTGTAGCATTGAAGCTGGCCAGAATTGTTGATTTTTATAGTTAGCAATCGCTCACTCACACTTCGACCCCCTTTTTTTTTAAACTATGTTCTTTGTTTGAAATACTCAAATAATTAGTGACATATATTTATAAAAACAGATTTTGTAAGTTGCTAAAAATATAATTTTATTTAAATTTTACATCAGTTTGAAAGGTTTGTTCTGTTTAACAAATCTAACATTTAATCTTTACAGTGCAAGAAATGAAAAAAAGGCTTAAGACACTGCATTAAAGGGATCAAGAGAATGTACAATCTGACATGAAACAACAGACAAAAACTTATTTATTGCGTTGAATAAGTAAAAAAAATAGAAATGGCTGGGGACATATCATGTTGACCCAAAAATTTTTTTTTCCAAATCTTTTCTTCTCTATTTTTCCACAATCAAAAAACAAATTTGCTTAATTACTTCCATGAAAACAGTAATTTGTTTCTTTTTTCAGCCACTGAACTTTCCCTACAGTTTGTTGGAAAAAATATATTTGTGTGTGTGTTTGTTTTCTTTGTTGTATTACATTATGTTCTGGTTATGTCTTATGTTATGGTCATGACCGCCCGCTATGCATAGCACATGCTGACCGCTTCTTCTTCTTCTTCTTCTTCTTCTTCTTCTTCTTCTTCTTCTTCTTCTTCTTCTTCTTCTTCTTCTTCTTCTTCTTCTTCTTCTTCTTCTTCTTTCTTCTTCTCTTTCTTCTTCTTCTTCTTCTTCTTCGTTTTCTTCTTCTTTCTTATTCTTCTTCTTTCTTTCTTCTTCTTCTTCTTCTTCTTCTTCTTCTTCTTCTTCTTCTTCTTCTTCTTCTTCTTCTTCTTCTTCTTCTTCTTCTTCTTCTTCTTCTTCTTCTTCTTCTTCTACTGCTACTATTGTTTCTTCTTCTTCTTCTTCTTCTTCTTCTTCTTCTTTTTCTTCTTCTTCTTCTTCTTCTTCTTCTTCTTCTTCTTCTTCTTCTTCTTCTTCTTCTTCTCTTCTTCTTCTTCTTCTTCTTCTTCTTCTTTCTTCTTCTTTCTTCTTTCTTTTCTTCTTCTTTTTCTTCTTCTTCTTCTTCTTTTCTTCTTCTTCTTTTTCTTCTTCTTCTTTTTCTTCTAATACTACTACTTCTACTTCTTCTTATCGTTTACTGACTATTAACTCCAGCCAAACGTTATGGTTGTTCATCCACTTCTGGACTTTAATATTGGTTTCAAAAACTTGAGTTTTGTGTGAATATCCGTTTTACATGTCTAGCTTATTTGTATGCAGACTGTTAGTTCCTCGTTTCTCTGGCTGATGTACGCACGGATTTTAAAATAAACACCCCTAATTAGTATACTTTTACGACATGCTTGTTAGAGGATGAGGCTGTGCCTCTAATTTCCCTAAAAATGGAGCTCTTCAACTCACATAAGAATTGCACATGCTGACGATAATACTGAGTATTTGATGACCAAGTAGTAAGGCCATCTCATTAGAATGCAACAACATCAAGTAATATTATAGCACTACATCTCAAAAGATCAACTACAAGAGCAAAAGGGTGGCCATGAAAATCATGGATCGACAAGGTTAAAAAGGTTAAAGAAAAATGTACGCCTTCAGGTATGACAATTGCCAATGCCAGACAGCGTGCACTGGATCGCCACATTATTTCTCTCTGTCATGCTTAACGGCACAAGTAGTATATGATGATGATGGTGGTGGTAGTGATAGTGGTTGGGTGGTAGTATGAATCGTTGTTGTTGTTGTTGTTGTTCGTCCCTCACGAGTGATGAAGACCACTTTTCATCCAAAGTAGTAGTGATCAATGATTATGAGTACGAAGGTGACTAATTAGTCCAAAATTTGCCTGGAAAGTTCTTGAGCTTGCGGACAACAGCTGGAAGCTGCAGTAGGTGTGGGATTATTGATACGGTTCTTTCTGGTCTGCCTCCGTTTCGCTGCCTGTGCAACCTCCGCTGCCTGGCAGGCTGATGCACCATGTCTGACAAATGTATGATTCGTAACATACAGGCTTCTTCTTCTTCGTCAGGAGAGGACGAGATCTCTAGAACAGGCCTTTCTGTTCGCTTCATGTATAGGCCTCTTCAGTGTCTCTGATATTTCTGCGGTCTATATCTGCATTATCGACCTCTGGGTCTGTTACCTCTCTACCTATATAACATTGCTCTCTGTGGTGAACATGCAGGCTAACCGAGTGTTAATGGGATGTTTAGCGTGTAACACTCTAATGGTAGCAATCCGATGGTTCCCCTTCCACATCCTTTCAACAATATTTCCAGGTACACTGCATTTGGGGGGGGGGGGGTGGGGGGTGGGGGTGGGGGGATGTTAGTAAGATCAACGAATTACTCTTTGCAGATGACCAGGCCTTGATAGCAGATACAGCCATGAAATTGCAACAACATCTAACATCCATGAATGAAGAATGTAAAACAAATAATATGAGAATCAACACTGAAAAGACAGAAGTAATGTCAATAGGAAAAAAGAAGACAGATCTAAACATAGCAATAGAGTACAGAGGCATTAAACAGGCATCTGAGTTTAAATATCTGGGAACTACATTTACCGAAGATGGGAAATTGGATAAATAAATTAACATTAGATGCAGAAAAGCAAACCAAGTATTGGGACAGCTAGCCCCCCTCTTACAGCATAAGACAATCCCAATCAGCACAAAGAGACATCTTATTCAAAGCATATTTATTATATTACATGGTCACTCACAGAAAACCATAAAAGAAAATTAGTAACCATGGAAATGAGATGTCTGAGAAGGGCTGTAGGAGTGACCATAAGAGATAAGATCAGGAATGAAATCATAAGAGAAAAAGTCGGCACAGAACCAATTCTAAATTACATACAAAGACAGCAAGTGAAATGGTTTGCCCACTTAGAGAGAATGCCTTGTGACGCTATACCATACAAAGCATACATGGAAAGAGAAGAAGGACGTAGAGCAAGAGGTAGACCAAGAACAATATGGAAGGTTAATATCAGAGAAACTCTACAACAGCACGATGTGCCTATGGTCGAGGCAGCCAGAAGAGCTAGAAACAGAATCTTATATCTCCCTCGACACCCACAGCGGTAAAAGAGGAAGTGAAGAAGAAGAAGAAGAGGGGGGTGGGGCTTTATTACCATTATTTGTAGCAGCTGCTATTAACTTCACAAAATATGTGCCAGAATAACATAAGAAGAATGATACTTAGTTTAATGTTTGCCAAGCAGGGAATTGCATGCTCTCTGTGGCTCTATTGTTAAGCTGTTGAGGGAAATGCAATTTAGTAAAAGAAAATGAAACTGCTATTGGCAGCATTAGGTAAAATTAGATGTGTATTTATGGCTTGATATATATCTATATATATATATAAGAATCAATGTTTGTGTGTTTGTGTATGAGCTATAGACTCGGAAACTATTGAACCGATTTAGCTGAAATTTTCAGGATATGTTTGTTTTGATACCGGATGTTTACCCATCATGGTTCGAAATTCTACCTGTCATTGTTAGAGATAGGTGACCACATTTGTTGCAAAATCTTCGAAACTAATATTTCCAATTTAAGTGGCATTTAATTATAGCCACGTTAGTAAATGCGCATGCGCGATCGTCTTTCACAGTGCATGCGCAGTAGACACGGGGCGCTCAATTTTGTTCATCCACCCGCAGAGCAAACAAGACTATCTCTATATCGCTGATTCCGACGTTAACTATATTATACACGATTTCTTTCTTTCAAACAACGTTCGATGAGTTAGAGAGTAGTCGGTGGATTTGAGAGAGGGGAAGAGAAAGGGGAGGGGGGCGATCTATGTCTGCGCAGACAATTATTGCGACATTTACTGTGTTAGACACGTACGATTTCTATTATTGTGCCGTTTCAATAATACTTCAAGTTTATATCTGGGACATCTGTTAATGAGAAAAAAATTTCCTGCGGTTTTGAGTTGTGTTAGAATCGGGACACACATCTTGCTTAGTTTTGTTATCTTTTTGTTGTTCAGAAGCAGTGGTTGGCTGGTCGAATGGATAGTACACTGGGATCCCGTGTGGGAGACTAGGTTTCAAATCCCCAGTACGGCAGTGTCCTTTTTTTTTTTTTTTTTGGACCCGGGAGCAAAATAAAACCCAGACCTGCGACCAATCCCAAGTAGTGAGAGAAGACCAGAGAAAGTGATTCCAGTCGCTAACAACAACGCGACAACCCAGGAAGTGAGAGCACTCAAAATCGCAGTCCAGAAGCTGACAGCAGACAAAGAGAAGGCCACCGCTGAAAGACTCGAGATGCTAGGACTAATCTCCCAAACACTAGACGAAGTCAGAGCCCAGAAGCGAGACAGAATAGCAGAAGCTGCGCACCACACCAAGCTGCTAGCAGAAGTAACTGAAGCAAACAAAAAACTCCAAGGCCTCCTGACACAGCTGAAGACAGAACAGGACCAGGCAGCAGCCTACCGACTAGCCGAAAGAGAAGAAAGAAAGGCAGAGACGGTATTACTTAACGAAGCCAGAGAGTCCGCGTACAGAGAAGTCGCCCTGCTAGTAAAAACAACAGCAGAAGCAGAAGCAGCTACACGAGAGGCAAAACAAGAACGAGAACTCTTACTAGCAGAGAGAAGCAAGGCACCAGCCGCAAACCCAAACATCAGCAGGGCCGACAAAAGCACAGAAACAGAAACCGAGGAGGGAGGCACTGTCCAGCCAGTTGAAGAAGCCGTGTCCGAAGCTACAGAGGCGACCCCAACCACAGATGAGGCCACTATTCCTGAAGGAGACAAAGAGACGGTAGCCATAAAGGTGGAAAGCGAGGCTGACCTTCTAAAAATGATAGAAAGCTTTAACAAACTGAACCACCCACACAGGATCGAGCTCGATAGTAGAAAACGCTACGATATCGTGTATGACGAGCCAGAGCTGGAGAAAGTTTACTTGCTGCCCGCTGTGGAAAGGCAAGCCTTCTTTGATAAAATCAACGGACTCCAGGACCAGATAGAAGCAGCCCGAAAACAGCTGGCCCATGCACGATGGAAACAAAGGAGTCAGGGTACACCAAACCGACGCAACCGCAAGTACTGACAAGCCACCAAAACAAGACGAAGCCAGCAGCCAATCGAAAACCTCCAAGCCGCCATGACACCCAGTCTCCGTGGAACTAGCCAACCTCACTGACGCGACGCAGCCAGTAAACCAGATTGACCACTCCCGCCCATCCCGTTCCAGGCCACCCGGCACATGTGGCTGTCTTTTTCAGGACAGCCATGTCCACTCCCTAAACCTACAAGCCGCACGCCAAGCCCACGCTGCTAACAATACGCAACAAATGAAAGAAAACTCAGGCGAAAATGATCGCCGCAAGGAAAAAATACAAATCACACCACCATTGAACCGACTTCGATATAGCAAGCCGTCAGGCAGCTGAAAGAGGTTAAACTTTGGAATTTTGGTTTCTTACGAATTGAATTGAATTGTCGTGGCGACAACACTAGCCATGTGGCCATACAAACTATATTTTAAAAAAAGAAATACAGGTATGTGGGTAAACCAGTTGATAATTAAATTTGACCATTTCGCATACTTATGATTTCGTTTCAAACTTTCTGATTGCATGGTAACGCTGAATTTTCGTAGATTTCCATTTATTTTCATTTCGATTTAATTATTTCTTCTGACATTGCGTTGGAATTAGGCTGTGTTGTTTATCATAGCGTTCATTTTGTAATTATTGTGTATTTTTCCTGCTTTCGTTGCATTTCACTTGGTTGTTTTTTTCTCCAAACTACTTCCATGAAGGAAAGAGTAGTCGGTGAATTGGGGGACGGGGAAGTTGGGGGGGGGGGGGGGAAGCTTAAACTGGTAACTGAAAGAGCTTCAAGTCAAAGTAACCGCCTTACCCGCTCAAAGTAGCAGTAGTAGTAGTTGTGCTGTCATGCCGGAGACCGCCGGTAAGGTGACAGCATTTTTCTGTCGGGGAGCGAAATTGCATATCCTAACCTGACCAGTCCGTGCCGACAGTATTAGCCTTGCGGCGCCAAATCCTCTGGCTCACGACTCTTTGTCTACTCCGATAGTAAAACAGATAGCAGTGACATTGTTTGAGTTATTGTGGTGGCGGTGGTGATAGTAGTTGTACTGGTACTTGAAGGATAGTGTGGAAAATTTTACACTAGCCGCATTTATACTCATTACAATTCCTGCTCCCTATTTTAGTCCGGATATCAACGTCAGTTGCAAACAATATCTTTGGGTGATGACTTTCAAATCCTTCTATGAGAGATAGAGCAGATGGGGGAGGGGAGGGGTGATGTCAGAAACTGTTAACTTAAAGAGCCTAATGCATGATTTTAAAGTTTTCATTTCTCAATTTGTTTATATTTTACTAACGCTACCTCCGCTATTCTCATTTTTTAACGACTTACTTGGTTATTTACAAGTACAGTAGTAAGCTTTACTTCCGTCTCTTAAAAAAATACAAACAGCTTTAGCAAGTGATAACCAAATAACCATTTTTTAACTGTGTTAATAATACCATTTAAACGACCACTAATTTAAAGACGCAATTATATGTTGCGTGTTCTAAAGTGGCAAACCAGACTGTCTCTATATCTGTGCAGAGAATTATTGCGACATTACCTATACTAGACACGTGCGATTTCTATTGTCTTTCTTTTCCAAAGCCTTTGATGAGGGAGCGAGTAGTAGGTGGATTTGGGAAAGGGAGAAATCGAAGAATATCTATGTATGTGCGCAGACAATGATTGCGACAGTAACCATATTAGACACGTGCGATTTCTTTTTTCTTTCTTTTCCATTTAGCCAAACTATGCCGCAGCAACGCGTGGCCGGGTACAGCTAGTATATATATATACTAAATATTTAGTTTTTATTTTGCTTTTTTTTTTTTTCATATATTTACAAAAAACAAAAAAAAATTAGACATCGACTCAAAGCAAACAATGAGCATGCTTAAGTTAATTGTAATTTTTCAACTTTTCGAAAAATCGGATTTTACGCGTTTCATTATCGTTTAACTCTCATAAGGTTATCCCCAGCGTTGGTCTAAAGTGACACATAATTGTTTATTGTATGTGGGATTTGTTATCAAAATAATTAACAATTATGGCTGTAGAGTGGCAAACTACTGGACGTAAATTTGCCTAGAAAACCCACAACAGCAAAAAATCCTGGGGTTGGTTCTGCAACGCCCTGTAAAGGATACTCAACTAAGAAATAACATGGCTGTATATGTGAACTGAGTTTCAAACAATCTTAATGCTTGTGTAAATTACCGTATATTGATTTTTTTAGGGGTTATACTACAAATTATTAGTCAAACAAAACAAAAACAAAAACAAGAAAAACGTAGAAATATGCTTCGCTAAGAAAGCAGCAGCGCCTATGGAATTGTAAATTATAAAATCTTAAAATTTTACGGCCTGGACAAACCTAAGTTAACATGAAACAAAAACTGTTGACCTGTATAGGTGTTTTCGGGAATTTTGAAAGTGTGAGTAGCACGACGTTTGAAACGCACTATAATACCCGCTTCAGCCTTTGAGCTAATTAGTGTTAATGTAAGCCAGCTATGCAAAAGAACAAATAGGTCTGCACAGAATGGTACAGCCTAAAAGTGACCAGTGAGTGACCAGTGATTGACAAGAGAGTGACCAGTGAGTGACCGATATTCAACATTTAGATGAAATGCTAGACTGGATAATAATTATATTCAGTCTCCTACTAATACTATCAGAACGGGAACGTTGCTTTAGCTGCTGCCGATGGGGAGAGAGCGCTTATGGTAGTGTCTCGAGTGTTGTGATGTCGGTTTTTACTTATGTCGTTGGTACTTAGCTCAGCTCAACACACCAGAAAAGAAGCACTCGATCAATACCAGCATGTGAATCTTTTAGCGTCTCTGACCTACTTTTGATTTTTATGTAAAGCATCAAATTTGCCGAATCCTGTGGGGAAGAAGGGGGGAGGGGGACATCAACGCCGCAAAGTGCGTCTAAAAAGTCTCTCATATGGTAATGGTAATAATGGTTTCAGTTTCATAGCAAACGGGTCACCCAATAGTTGCTCCTCTCCTGTGCCAACGAAACACACACAGAATGTTTATCACAGTCCCCTGGGGAGAAATTGACATACTACTGTCTCAGCATGTGCACTAGCAAATACACGCATTAAAAGCATACGGTAAACATCAGAAGTGCTAACACAAACATTCCGACATTAGAAATGCAGTTTATCATCGACGGTAGCAGAGGTAACCAACAAATCAACAGTTGCACACGCTATCAATTTTAATCACATAAGGGCACCACCAACATTGCGACGACAGGCCACACGCCATTTTCTGAATCTACAATTCACAACACCATGTTGGTTACAGTCGAAAAACATTCCAAATGAAATTCGCAGCTCACAGGGTCGCACCATGCACTCAACTCAGTACCTTGCCTTATCACGTCGAAATACTAAAATAATCAGCATACTATACTACAGACAACTAATTCTTCCGTATATCCACATTAAATTCACTAGCGCCACATCAGCAGGTTGCTGTTGTGACAACCCGATTAGCCAGCTTCCACACCACTATGATGTGTGCTTAACTCACCCTTGCGAAATTCTATGACAATCAGACAACCTTCACTACTGTCCTAATTCATATAGTCAAAAACAATGACACGTAGACAGTTTCTGGAGAGTCTGTTTTTTTAACAGAGAGTTACTGAAATAAATAAAATATTTAGTAACAATAAAAGACGAAACGATATTTTTAAAACCCAAACTGCAGAGACAAGTTGAAGACAAACAGCCTCTATTCCACTCGAGGAATACACGCGATCATAAAACGTCTTCCGTGGATGTGAATCTGGACCCCAAAATATTTATTTCAGTAGCGAGTGTTTAACCAGAGGTAGACAAGTGGGGGAACAATGTTAAGAGACTACTGAACAAAAGCCTGAGAGAGCGTACAACCAGGACAAGAAACAGTGAGTGTTGGAGACCCATTGCAGCCAACATTCATTGTGGAGATGGAACATGATTGATTGAATGATTGATCCGGGTTCAGTCCCTGGTAAGGGCTGGCATTTGTTCACGTGGACTTGGACTTCTAGTAATCCCCCCTGGTCTCTGGGTAGTGAGATCGGACGCCCGTGTGCATTGCTGCACACTTAAAAAATCCCTTTGTGTTTGGAAATCAAAAAGTAGCCTAACGGCCCTGTCCGGGCAACATCTGGAGTAAAAAATATATTCAAAGTATTTTAGGATCCTAGCCTGTGCTACAGAGCCTGTGCACTGTGCTGAGCTTCTTCGGACTCAGACTTACGTTAGAAGAAGGACGGAGCACTTATGGGTTACTACCCGTGTGCCATGATGTTGATCCTTGTCCAGACTTCAACTATATTTATTGATTGATTATACTTACTGAATCAACCAGCTCTAGTCATCTGCTGAAGTCGGTATCGTTCCCACCTAATCCCTGACAGAAACATCTCTGATACGAATCTTATTTTTTGTTTAAAAAAATCCTGTAGATCGTGGAATACCTGCGATCACAAAAACTTCTCATTTGAATGTGAATTTAGATCAAAAATAATTAATTCCACTAGCAAGTATTTAACCAGTTTACCAATTACATGAGCTGCATTAGCCAATTTGCTAAACGTTAGCCTGCGGACCGAAGGTCTTATATTCAAATCTGCATAGAAGTCGATTTTTTTTTTTTTCGATTTTATTTATTTATTTATTTGCCCAGCTCTCTAGCGTAGTTGGCTAAACTGGATTGCGCGGAGACCTGGTGACGAACTCCTTGTGGTCCGGGTTCAATCCCAGGGGTAGGCAGGAAAGCCACATTTCTCCCAGATTTACGGTATTTACAATGGAATCAAGGCCGAAAGGTTGCCATATCTATAATACTCGAGTCTAAGGGTTAACAACTCATGGCTTCTGGATACTAAAACAAACAAACAAACATTCATTTATTCATTGTCCTGTTGTACCAATATATCTTTCACAGGGCTTGTTGTTCATTTTCTCTATTCCACTCTATTATGTTGCGTGGGTTTCTATCATGGTACGGGTCGTCGCAGGTCGACCCAGCCTAAAATGGGTACCAGGATGGCTGTCCTGGGAAAGCAAAGACAGCCGACGTAATGCTGACCACATTACCCACCTAGTGCCGATTGGTCTGTAAAAATATGGGATGCTCTTCCCCTATGCCCTATGCGCCTAAGGCATAAAAATATTCTTTACTTTTTTATCTACTTACTCCATTATATACAATAATTTCCTCATCGTGGAAAGGACCCAGTCCAGCAACTTTGACTCCTCGCATCACGAGCACCTTAGGGATCTCGTGGACCTCCTCGTTTCCTTCATCCCTCTGTTTCCTTTTTCTTCGCCTTCACCGGATGTAAACTCCGGCGAAAAGTTCTGGTTGTTGAACCACCTCTGGACTTTAGACGTTTTCCAGAACCTGAGTGTTGCATGCACATCCGTTTTACAGATCTGACTGATTTTTAACAGACTGTTGGTTCCTTGCCTCTCAGGCAGATGCACTCTGAACTTCGAAGGAAACCACCAGCTAGTCTTCTCTTAAGACATGCTTGTTGGAGAGGGGGGGGGGTCTATTCTTGTTCTCTTCCCCCCCCCCCCC
>CAJHNH020006090.1:307500-320000 GCA_905116865.2 Candidula unifasciata
AATGTTGGACTGTCATCTGGGGATAGGTATTAATAAGAACCGCTGCGTCTAATCGTTCAAATCAATTTCACACTTTCTTCTTTCCAAGAAGGACTGCCTAACTGGTTTCTCTTCGCTTGCTGCTAAAGATGGGAAAGGAGCGCTTATGGCGATTCTTGATTCAACATTCAATATTATATAATTCCATGAATTGAATTCTTTTTAAAAAACATCTTTGCTGCAGGCAAATGTTTTTCAGCTTATCTGTTTATCGTCCATGTCTTACGTAATATCACAACACAGGTTCTTTAACACTATTTTTCTCTATATAGCACTTTAACGTTTGTTTATATATAGCACTTTAACACTATTTTTCTCTATACGGCACTAAAAAAAATGTTTTCTCTGTATAGCACTTTAATACTATTTTTCTCTATATAGCACTTTAACACTATTTTTCTCTATACGCCACTTTTACATTTTTTCTCTGTATAGCACTTTAACACTATTTTTCTATATATAGCACTTTAACACTATTTTTCGCTGCAGTTGACACGTTCTTACTGGTAAATATCTTTAGCATCTTGTTAAAGGCCCCTTTCGTTAGGGATTTTCGTCCTATTTTATAAAAGACATCTTCCTTTAGATGTTAAGACTGTTCCAAGATAGTTGTATCTATTCACTGGTCATGTGTTGTAGCCTCACACTGTTACAGAATAATTGGCACACGGCGTGTAAAGTGGTCGACATCACGCCGGTCGCCTTTACTTCAGGGATATTACTCGACACCCATTTTAGGTGGGCGTCTGTAGCTTAAGCCTTGCGAATGCGCTTCGTATTGCCGGTGTGCCGGGTTCGATCTTAGAAGTGGGTGATTTCTTTTGACAGTGTTACCTACAGCTGATTGACGGGAAAGCAATGGCAAAGTACTGAGCGTGAAATTTGCCTAGAAAACACAAAACAGCAAATCTATGCTGAAGTCGGTTCTGCAACATTTGTAATGGAAACATAACAAACTTATCCCATTTTAGGGTGAGTCAACTTGGAAGGCAAGGTCAGTTTTTAAGGAAATCCCACCCGTTTACGGATTCGAACCCAAGTTCTTCGGGCGATAGCCTAGCTTCTAGCCACTACGCCACCACAGCTCTCCAGAAATTAATAAAGCTACCTCGCAATTTCCCTGCGGTGACAGTGGTGTTCGGCTCAATACCCGACAGAAGAAGAACTAATCTTTACGACCAGAACAGCTCTGACAGTTCTACCGGCTTTATACAAATGAGTTCCAGACAATTATTTGCATTTGCAATGGTAATTAGTAACAGACTGGAGAGACTCACAATGAAAATTACAGTAAACTGGTATTTACTAAACAAATGGTTTTTAAAAAAATCTTGGACAAGTAAAAACAGACAATACGTTAAACAGACATTTAAAAATAGAATATGAATGGTTACAAATATGTTTAATAACTTTTGGGGAGGTGGGAGAAGGGCATTTAACAAATCATCATCATATAGCAGGTCCTTTGCAGAACATTGCTCTCATCACAGTCTGCCTTAAAGAAACTCGGTCTCTCTCCAGCTCTCTCACCTCGTGTGCTTTCACACTCAATCTTCGTGTTAGTGGGTCCCTAACCCTCCTTCTTGGTACCATGCCTTCTGCTATTATTTTTTTCCAATCCGTCGTAGCGCTTGATATGACCAAAATATTTCAGCTTCCAAAACAGGAAGCTGATTGTTAGCCAATCTTCCTTAACGTTAAAAACACATAGAAAGATAAATAACACATTAGAAACTAAACTCTTAAACGCTCTGTGTATTCAGAACTTTTATATGACTGGCGGCGGAGAAATCTGGACAATGAAGAAGAAATTCGGAAGTCTAACTGAGTCCATGGAGTTATAAATATAAAGTAAAAGGATCCTTTTCCACGCCGTCAGACATATTAGGCCTATATTTTTGACCAGTCGCTACTGGGTAGGTGATGTAGTCAGCATTACACAATCGCCGTTACTTCCCATGACTGTATCTAGTACCCACTCAAGGCTGTGTCGACCTTAGAGCCAAAAACAATTTTGGAGAGAAAAAAATGTCCGTCTCCGTCACGACCCGAACCCACGACCGTTCGATACGTCTAGCGGCTACACCGTGGTGGTTGTCAGATACAAATATACATTTGTAGCATTTCATGGGATTATTTATAGAGCTACTAGAAAGACTCGGAAATAGAAGGGAGTTGATAGGGAAAAAATACAATGACACGGGAAATATTTCAGCCATATTAAAAGACGTGACACCATTACATGTTTAAACACCGCCCTCAGGTGCATTGGGTATATAGGGCTACAAGTATACTTTACAGATCAATCGCACTTGGGGGAGATATGGTCAACATCACACAGACCGCCTTTACTTCCTACGACTTTTCATAGTACCCATTTAGAGAGGGGTCGATCTAGGAACCAAGGACATTTGTTTAAGGAAAAGAGAAAAGCTTGGTCAGAAGACAATACCAAGAAATGAGCCAATCACAGGCTATACAAGTTTAAAACAGGGAAAAGAGACAGTGGTTTTGCAACTGCACTGCATCCAGCCTTCATTGTGGAGACAACACCTGGTTCATTGGCTGAATATTACCGCTGGTGAACATCAGAACAGCTGCAACAAAGAAACTCTTCATGAAATAAGGTGATTCAAAGTTACAGTATTTTAAATATAGTTTGAGAAACCTGAAACACACTTTGATTTCGAATTAGCTTTACCAGAACAGAGGAAGTAAAATTACGCTAGAAAAACTCTCGGAAAAAGATGTGACACCAAGAATAACCAAAGCAAACCAAGCATTTGCCATGCATACCAATGTATGTAAATCAATGGGATTTGGAAGATAAAACTCAGAAAATACAACACCATTTTGTAGGAATGCTATTTTACAAAAGTGAATGTTAAAAAATTACACCAGAAATTGCACACAGACTACTGACATTTCGGGAAAAAAAAACGTCTAAGACAATTCCTGTGAATATTTTGGCCAACAAGATACCAAATTAAGATCTGGCGAAAAAAAAAAAAACAATATGTTAATTATTGGTAGTTGTTATTAAAGTAGAGAGGCGTGAATGGTTTGAAAATAATGCCTCGTGATACTTTGACAAGCACGGTTCTCCTGTGATCTGCAGATTGTTACGACAGAACGGCAGACATCAGAACAGCGTTTTACAAAATAAAAGATCGAAAGATATTCACCGACAATATTTGAAACTTCAAATGACTTTGTCTTCCGCGACTTCTTCTTCTTCTTCTTCTTCTTCTTCTTCTTCTTCTTCTTCTTCTTCTTCTTCTTCTTCTTCTTCTTCTTCTTCTTCTGCCTTTCTATCCCCCAATGGAGTATAGGCCCTCAACCTACTCACGCCAAGTAGTTTTATCCGCCATTGCATGGAGCTCTCCCCATGTCCTCCCCGTCTTTTCAACTTCATTTTCCAGCTCTCTTCTCCGTGTGTTTTTGGCCTTCCTTTATTCCTATGCCCCTGGTGGTTCCAATGCAAAGACATTTTAGTTATGCTGTTCTCCTGTTTTCTCAGTGTGTGTCCTATCCAACGCCAGTGTCTTTTTCTCACCTCTTGGTCCACTGGAGCCTGTTTAGTTCTCTCCCAAAGTTCTACATCAGTTATTCTATCATACCATTTAATTCCCTCTATTCTGCGCAGGCACCAGTTAATGAATGTCTGTAATTTATTAGTAATTGTGTTAGTTGTTCTCAATGTTTCCGCCCCATACAATAGTACTGATTTGACATTAGAATTAAAAATTTTAGTTTAGTATTTCTTTTAATTTCTTTTAACCTCCACAAATTCCCTAGTTCTATGAAAGCCCCTCTTGCCTTTTGTATTCTTTTTCTAATATCTTTATCAGTTCCTCCATTTGTATCTACATTACTGCCCAAATAGGTGTACGACTCCACGTCTTGGAGCGGAGTGCCATTTAGAGAAACCACATTACTATTTGCCTGATTTATTATCATTATCTTTGTCTTTCCTTTAATTTGATTTTCAGACCAAGCTGCTATGATCTCGCATCAAGTATATTTAATTTATCTTGCATCTGATTCCGTGAATGGGACAGAAGAGAAATATTAGCGACGTCCATATCATCAAGCTGTTTTGTAGGGGTCCACTGAATTCCATTCATTCTTGGTGTTAGCAGTTACTGTTTTTATAGTCCAGTCTATAGCCAGTAAAAATAAGAGAGGTGACAAAAGACATCCCTGTCACACACCTGTTTTTATTTCAAATGCATCTGTTAGCTTTCCCACATGAAGAATTCTACATTTCATGTCTTTATATGTTGCCTTTACTAAGTTGATAATTTTATGTGGGATTCCATAGCGCCCCATCAATTTCCAGAGAGATTCCCTATCAATGCTGTCAAATGCTTTTTCATAGTCTATAAATCCAATGTAAAGTGGTGAGTTCAGTTCAATGCTTTGCTCTATCATAATACGTAATGTGGCTATCTGGTCAGTACAGGATCTGTTCGGCCGAAAACCTGCCCGCTCATCTCTTAATTTTTTATCAATAGCATCTTTTAATCTTTCCAAAATAATTATACTTAATATTTTTCCAGGAACTGACAGCAACATAATTTCTCTATAGTTTTCACACTCCTGTAGATAACCTTTTTTGGGCAGTTTCACAAGATATCCTTCTCTCCAGTCTGCTGTTATTTCTTCGGTCTCCCTGACTTTACTAAATAATCTACGTAGCAATTCTGTTGATGTGTTAATGTTGGGCCTGATGGCTTCAGCTGGAATACTATCTGGGTGTGCCGCTTTTCCTTCCTTAAGAAGATTGATAGCTTTTCTAATTTCCTCTTTGTATGGTATCTCATAGTTGATATCCAGTTCCATTTATAAAGGCTGGAAATCTGGGGGGTCCTCTGGGCCTGGTCTGTTTAGAAGCATTTCAAAATATTCAAAGCGGCGTCCGTGGCTAAGGCGTTGCGAGTCCGACTCGCGAGCCAGCATACCGCGATCGAAACCCACTGCTGGCTGCGTGGATTTTTGTCGTGGTATGGGACGTCGCAGGTCGACCCAGCCTAAAATGGGTACCAGGATGGGCTGTCCTGGGAAAGTCAAAGACAGCCTTCGTAATGCTGACCACATTACCCACCGAGTGCTGATGGTCTGTAAAAGTATGGGACGCTCTGCCCATATGCCCGATGCTCCGAAAGGCGTGAAAAGGGATCTTTACTTTTTTTTTCTTCACAAAATATTCAAACCAACTGTCCATTTGATCTTTAATGTTAGTAAGTACCTTTCCTTGACCACTTTTGATTGATCCAGTTGTCTGACTATATTTACCTACTAATTTTCTTGTGTTACTGTAAATTTCTCTGAGGTTTCCTTTTGCTGCTGCTGTTTCAGCTTCTTGTGCTAGATCATTTAGATATTTCATTTTATCTGCCCTTATATGCCTCCTAACTTTCTTATTGGCTTCTGTGTATTTCTCTTGAGCTCTAGCTTTAGCAGCTCTAATTTTGCTATTGTTTAAGTCTGCCTTTTTACTTTTCCTATCTTCAATCAGTTTAATGGTTTCTGGTGTTATCCACGCTTTTTGTTTCCTTTCTTTCTTGCCAAGAACTTCTACGCAAGATTCATTCGAGATTCCTTTGATCGGATCCAAGAAGACTTCTGTGCTGACATCTTCAGCTAACTGCTGCAACACCTGGTACTTGTTAGAGACTGTAACTGAGAACTGTTCCTTAACTTCTTTATCCCTGAGATAACCTACATTATATTGGTTTTTTTTTATTTTAAGATGTTATATATCTTTTTAGTGTCAACTTGATTTTACTTACCACCAGGGAATGGTCAGTAAATACATCAGCACCTCTGAAAGCCCTAACATCGTAAAGGGAGGATCTAAACTATTTGTTAGTACATAGGTGGTCAATTTGATTAGTTGTCTTATGGTCTGGTGATTCCCATGTTGCCTTGTGTATTCTTTTATGGGTAAAAATACTTCCACCAATAACATACTGGTTTCACGCACAACAATTTTTGAACAATTCTCCATTTTCATTCATTACTCCTAGACCATGTCTTCCCATAATTTCTTCATAACCTGTGTTTTCTGATCCTATCTTAGCATTCAGGTCACCCATCAAAATTTTTTAATTGCCCTTTCTTTCATTATTTATAATATTTTGAAGCTGCATGTAAAATTCGTCCTTAACAGATGCATCGTTATCATTTGTTGATGCGTAAGACTGTAATACCGACATGTTCACCTTCCGTTTCATTGTTCTAAAAGATGCTCTTATTATTCTGGGACTCACAGCTTCCCATTCTACTAGTTCCCTGTCTGCTTCTTTCGATAGCCACTCACGCCGACTTACCGATTTGTAACTTAACCCTGAAATGGCAGACAGAATAACAGGCTGTATGTCAAGTATGTCATTAATCAGAACCTTTAAATGCGAACATTAGTTAGTTGCTTATCCTTTACAGGACATGGCAGAACCAACCCCAAAATGTTTGGCTGTAGTTGTTTTTCTAGGCAAATTTTACGTTTAGCAGTTCGTCATTGCTTACTGAACGGTCAGCTCTCGGTATCACTGTCGAAACCATCGCAAGACAAACGTCACACTCGGCGTTACGAAGCTCAATCGCAACGCCCAAGCCACAGGCGCTTCCTTTGAAGGGGAAATGAGATGGAATTTCCTCCATTTTGTTTGCTACTACTTTAGCCTCTAAGTATCCGTTTCTGTTCTAACAAACAATGCCCTTTGGATACTGCAATTTCACTATTATTGGTAAATGCGACACGGAAGGTCGGCTGTAATGAGTCTACATCATCTTTTATCACACTTAATTAGGGTGTACTCATATAGGATTCTTCCTTTCACTTAATATTGTTAGGCCACATGTAACGTTGTCTTCCTTTTAGATTCTTTCTCGCCGCTTTTCCTCCAACACATCAGTTAGCAAGTTTCCATCTCTGCCTATTTCTAGAAGTAGTTTACCTCTTCGTTAAACACTGAACCGTCTGAAATAGTGCCTTAAACAAGCTTCACCTTTCCTAAATTTCCATTCCGTCGGAGTAGATCTGCCTGAGCAGTCTCATACATATCTGTAAAACGAATGTGCACGCACGATTCGGTCACTGAAACAAGATTAAACTTCAGAAGTGGACAAACAACGAAATGTGTCCACGCCAGTTTACAGCTGGTGAACGATTAGAAGAAGAAGACTCTCTTTTCTTAGAATATTTCTTGTACTTTTGTCCACAAATCCAGATTGGGTAAAATGCTTAGCTAGTGTTTATAGTATTTAGTAATCTTTCTGTAGATGTGTGCAATTTTCTGTTATAAAGCAGTCTGACGCAATAATACAGGGACTATTAAAAAAAGTAATGCCCCAAATTATATTCTTTAGCAAATAATGAAGTGTGATATTAGAGTAAAAGGTAAAAAGTTAACCCAGGTCGATAAATTCTAATATATGGGTACATTCATAACATCAGACGGAAGATGAATGTCAGAAATTAGGAACAGAACAGGCCAGGCTAAGATCTGAAGAATATATTGTGTCTGATAGAGAGTACTACAATGTTATGTAGAGCCCATACTGCTGTATGATAGTGTATCATGGAATATGGATGCAGAAATTAGTGAGAATTTAGAGGCGTCGGGAATGTGGTTTCTCCAGACGAATGTTAAGAATCACTTGGATTGACAGAGTAACTAAGTAGGATTGCTTAAAGAAAGCTCATAAAGGCAGATTAATATATACAGCTAAAAGGAAAAGACAAACACTGTTTTTGATCACGTGGTCAGTTTTGCAAATTACATTTGAAATGTCAGTTATAAAGTTAGTAAAGATCTATTTTCACGCCAAAAGCGCATCAGACAATGGGAAGAGCACTCATATTTTTACATAGTACTATGTGGCTAATGTGGTCAGCATTACGCCGGAAGTCTTTACTTCCCTAGGACATACATCCTGGTACCCATTTTAGGCTGGGTTGGAATTACAAGTCAGACTCGCAACACCTAAGCCACGGACGCCGCTGAAATGTCAATTATGTATATACAAAATTGTAACTTAACCCGACCAACAGAACAGCTGGACTTATGTGTTAAAACAGAGGGCAGGGACAAGATGCACTACAAAAAAAATTTAATTGTTGCAGAAATTCGTCGGGGGGGGGGGGGGAGGGAGAGAATTAAGTCATAAATATTTGTGTGCAATGCATCTAATCTCAGTGTTTAATGTATGCTTCCTTCTACTTTAATCCAAGTTTTGAGCATTTTTTTTTAGTCAACTCATGCCAAGTTTTCCTGTGCTTTTACAGCCTTGTATAGCTTCATACTGTCTTCTCTTTATATCATTCAACTTCGTATCCAACACTCGTATTCGAGTGTTTTAAAACCTACATAAAGAAGCTGTGGTATGATTTACCGCCTGGAATAGGATTTTTTTCTTTCCCAAAACGGATTTTTTAATGACTTTGACACCCAAATAGTTCCCGTCTAAGATAAGTATCATGTACAATCCAAGTAAGTATAAGCTATCGGTGTGCTGCTGACCGTATCACGACCGAGGGTCCATTAGTATTATAACATATGCGTACCAAATTCGCCTTAAGACGTGGGAAGGGTCCACGACTCTTACTTTTTTACTGTTGGCATCTTTTGTCAAAGTATGTCATATCGTCTTTCCCTCATCGATTGATAAGTTAGTTGCGTATCCTTTACAGGACGTTGCAGAACCAACCTTCAGCCCCTGGCTGTTGTGTGGTTTCTCTAGGCAATTTACATCCAGTAGTTTGCCATTGCTTCCTGGACGGTCAGCTTTCTTGATACCACTGTCGAAACCAACGCAAGGCGCATTGCCCGCAGCTGGGATCGAACCTGGCATCTCGGCATTACGAAGCGAAGTGTTCGCATCGACTTAGCCACAGAGCCGACCATCGATTGATAAGCTGCAATATTTTCTACTAGGGACTGATATTATTAGTCTATTAGAGTTTGCGTGTGGGTGTTTTATATATATATATATATATATATATTTTATATATATATATATATATATATATATATATATATATATATATATATATATATATATATTTTTTTTTAATTGTTTCGTAAAAATCACTGCATAAACTTATTCTAAGAGACAGTTATTTCGAAGAGTACAAAAAGACAAAAAGAACAATAAATTAATGAAGCAACAAAATCTCAGTAATTAAAACGGTGCGTTACTCGGATCTGTTTACCTTTGATCAATATCTTTCTATGAAATGATATGAGTGTTTGTCAATAACCGTACATTTATTTTTCATGCTTTTGCAACACTTTAGATGAATAATTCGTTGAATTGTTTAGCTTCATTTAGAAAGGGTTTTAAAACATATATGTGATATTAAGTAAAGCGAACAATCGTTACTTTGATTAGGACGGAGTTCTATTTACAAGCAGATCGTTATTATCGTTGTCACGGCATTATCATAGAGGTATTCATCATTGTAATTATTATATCATAATTATCATCATCAGACTAAACAGACACAAATTGTCTTCAGCGCTGATAAGTCCGAACCCAGCATCTTGCATTGCTGAATTATGTAATTACTTTTTGGACGCCTGTCTTCTTTCCTCATATTTTGCACTCCGGTAAATTCAATATTAAATCAACATGTGCCACATTCTTACAAAACCAGCTTTGGCTGCGTTTTTGAAAACATACTTTTTTTTTTTTTTTTAACTTTTAGTATGTGTTCCAAAGTTTTGAAACGTTTCTGCAGTTTAACTCGTTTCTGTCTAGCTCGCTCTTTGTATCCACCTTTTAAAAATAAAGTACTGAACATACTTGCAATAAAAAAAAGCAAAATAAACATCTTTTTTCACAACTTTAGGCGCATCAGGCATATGGGAAGAGCCTATCGGCACTAGCTGGGTAATGTGGTCAGCATTGCGCAGGCTGTCTTTACTTCCCCAGGACAGCCATCTTGGTACCCATTTTAGCCAGGGTCGATCTGCGACGCCCCATACCATGATAAAAATCTCTACACATCCTTGCATGTTCCTCTTGTTTGTTTATAATACGTTTGATAGCTATTTAGTAATTAAAATGGCACAATTTTGTTGTTACTTGGTAATTTTCTTTGAAATTTGTTTTCGAATGCATTTAAATATCGTTCCCTGGCTTTAGTGTTAATTTAACTTTCACTTGCAAGTTTTAACAAAAACGGCAAAACTACGAATGCGGAAACTATAAACAATTTAGACATTAACCACAACTAAAAACAAATAAATTTATAACATAAACAAAGATGAAAGAGCTGTTTATGAAACGAGGTAGAAGAAAAGGCAGAAATTATTCGTTCAAGTGTAGAAATAAGAAAAGAACAAGGAAAACACCCATATGTACGCCTTGGGTGGGTATGATGGTAGATGATAAAGGACCTTTTTTAAGCCTCCAGGCATATTGGGCATATAGGGCTAGACTTATATTTTATTGAGCCACTCAAGGTTGGGTCGACCTTGAAGCCAGTGTAATTTTTGAAAAAAAGTCCGGTTTTAGGACTCGAACCCACGATCTTCCGATCCGCCGGCGAGCGGTTGGTAGTTGGTGATACTCTTAAATTGTATAGTTAATTCGTCACTTGATGTCTTTTTTAGTCTATTTCGTCCGGCAGATTTGCTTCCATGAATATTTCCACATATTCATTCAAAGTATGCGTCTACATAGAAGCCTATGCAAATTCATAGCAAAGAACCCCTTTTCACGTCTTCCGGCTTTTTGGGAACACAGGGCTAGACCTATATTTTGTAGACTAAATCACTTGGTGGGCGATATAGTCAGCATCACGTCGGCTACCTCTACTTCCCAGGACCATACCTAGTGCTTATTTAAGGTTGGGGCGACCTGGGATCAAAGGTAATTTTGAACTTTTTTTTAAATCTGGCTTTGTTCAGATTCGAACTCACGACCTTTGGATCCGCGGGCAAGCGTCTAGTCGTTAAACCACGGTGGCTACACAGAAATCACATGGGTGTGGTTCGAGCAATTAACCACTAGACCGGAAGGCCGTGAGTTACCGCGACTCTGGTGCAAAAGGAGAAACCGGTTGACCCATCCAGCTCACTCGATCTGAAAACTACAAAGAGTCATTTAACCGCAAACTCTTTCATTTCATGATTACCAGTGATTATATGCCATATATATGCTATTTATTGATAAAATTCAACTGCTGTATGAAAGATGGGGATTTGGAATGGCCGAATGTAAGACAGGCCTGCGTGGCTAATTTGTGACCCTTTAAAAATAAAGTTCGTTCGTTCGTTCGTTCATTAGTTTTTACCAAGTACAAGACACATTTCTGATCCCTTATGTTAAATCGCAGACATTTATTACAATTAACTCATTCAACAAGCTTGGACCAAATAACAAATAAAGAATGTCCTATGATGTTAGGAGTGAAAGTAATTTTAGACTGGTGCAGAAAGAGGGAAACTTGAAAATAATAGGACAAGATAAGAGGGGGTTAATAGAAAACTGAAGATAGAGATTGTTGGAAATACATTGAATCTCCTCTTGATTGTGAAGATTGCAGCTGGACATTATTCTTTACTTTATTTTTATTTTTATTTTTTTTTTATTACTTGTATTTTTATATTATTTATATTGCCATTGAGCAGTATACCGCCTCGCAATGATCAGCCCACCCACTGACATTGATAATCATCTCATCTGAAAGGCTGTATTGTTTTCGTTTTTCCTGGTATCCCTGTTTATAGCAACATAATTCACCGACACATAGAAATGTATTTTTTTATTGTGTCCACTTATAACTTTACTGTTACAGGTATTTTTTTTTTTTTTTTTTTTCTAAACGATTCTCGTTTGCAAACTTTATGTAGTGAAAATGTGAAAATGTTAAAACAAGCATGAAACAATTGATGTTACCCCCCCCCCCCCCCCCCCCCCCCCAAAAAAAAAAATATATAAACACTGCTGCAGATTTATTGAAAAGGGCAGTTTATATAACCTTCTTTGCTTTAAGGTTTTTCTCTTTTTTTTTTTTTTTTTTGTTGTTGCTAATATTTGAAAAGAGAAAACAGCACTAATCTTCAACGTGTGAACTTTTTTTTTTTTTTCAAACCCTTGTCTTCCAGTATCCATTTCATCTGAAAGATTTATTCGAACCCAGCGGTATCGTTACCTCTGTGAGCTTTCATGATAGGCATTTTTTGCAAACACATTTTTTTTTTTTTAATGTGTAATCTGCTATAAATTTCCTTTCTGAACTAGATTTTTCTATGCATTACATCATGATACACCTAGACATAAACCGAACATACTCCGTTTCAAGAGATTGTTCGAGTTGAGTATTAGTAACTCCTATTGAAATTAATGAAACCAAATGAATCTGTTCCAGGGTCCAGCAAACTCAGATTTTAAAATGTTTGTTCCCAATACAGCACAATGTAAACAGTCATCCGCAATGATCATTT